>VDFB02393081.1:0-122132 GCA_007258455.2 Sequoia sempervirens | reverse complement strand
CTTCCCATCTAATTTCCCTATTTAATTAAATGACCAATTTATTTCGATTAAATCTCTAAAGTTTGTTCATTAAATTAAATAGAATTAAAACATTATTTGATTCCAATCTAACATCTTTGGTCAGTAAATCAAAGTCCTTATTTAATTAGGCATCTGTCCTCAATTCCTCTCTTATTTGATTTACATAAATCCATAAATTTGAGTCAAATAGGTCATATTATCTAACCTCTCTCATTAAATTAATTAACCCTTAATTAATTTAATCTCATGTCATGTCCCATCCTCTAGATAATGCAAGTTGCACATGAAAATAGATTTAATTCATTTATTAAATCTCTATTTTCCTCACAAGGCATCTTTTGGAATATTCTCTCAATTTGAATTCAAAAATTCCAAGTCAACATGTACATCTAACAAGGCAATAAATTCATGTTACATGTCCTTTTCCTTGAGCCAAGTGGCATTTATTGCATTTTCCCTTCCCTCTTGCATGTCATTTTAAAAAATTTGAATTTCAAAATATTGGCATTTATTGGCACAAACCCCAAATCTTACACATCCATCATCCATTCATAGCTTGACAAGTGGCATCATATCATTGGATGAATGATTAGTCCCACATTGTTCAAATTTGGACATTCATCCATCTTGAAATTCTATAAATAAAGAGCTCATATCCTCATTTGACCATCCACAAACATTGCAAAGTTATTATGCTAAAATATTTAGCCATTTCCATCCATCATTGAGTTCTTAGCTAGGCTTTTTTTAGATTTGGCTTGGAGTTCTCATCTTTCAACAAAGTGGATCAATATCATCTTCAACATATCAAGATTTCATCATAGGAATTGGGAAAGGGCCAATTTTCACATCAAATTGGCACCAATTCCCCCATGGGATCATGAGTTTGCATATTTAAATTAGGATTCAAGCTATTTCATTGTTTTCTTTCCTATTTTGAGTTTGTAAATGGATTTCATGGGGAATCCTTGTTTTAGCTTGCAATTCCTTGCTTAACTTGTTTACTCATGTTGTTTTGCAAGTAATAGGAAAAGGGTTCACACACAAAGCATTTAATAGATGGGTTGGTGGGAGGTGTGAGGAAGTTTTGAAATGACAGGCTAAGAGCAACAAGGCTGGCGATGCCTTCTCAATACCTGGAGCATTTATTTTGGTGTGCGACATTTAAGATGGCTTTTAATTCCCAAACCATTGGGTTTGAGGAACTCATTTGCTTCCTGAAGTTGTGTTGTAGGCTCTACAAGAAGCAAATGGAAGTGGTGGTACTAGCAAAACAAAGAGCTATGGAAGCTGATTTTACTTTCCGCTTAAGAAGGAAATTACATCCTTTTCATGGCGATGCTTCGAAGGAAAGATTAAAGGGGATATTTTTAATAGAGGACAGCAGGTTGGTGCAATGCACAAGAATGATAATTGGTAGAGATTTTGGGATCCTGAAGCACTGGTATAGGACCAACATGGACGTTTATTCATTGATAGTTGCATGGGGTCTTGACTTGGGAGAAACAGTTGAAATGGTGAGGAAAGTGATGAAGAAAATTATCCATGAGGATTTTCTGGTGGACATGGAGTCCATTTTCGAATGGGAAATTCTAGGGTTAGGGTTTGATGTGAGTGAAGGGATTGTGGATGAAAAAATGGAGGACTTTTTTGGGCCGGGGGGAATGAAGCCATTCATTCGCTGGCCAAAAGGAAGATTCAAGGTGTGGTGTCGTGAAGAAGCTAGGATCAGTTGGAAAGCTCTCAAAATTTTCATGGAACTGATGGATGTGGAGGAGATCATTGAGCAAGGGAAAGCGAAAATGCAGCATTTGTAGGTGAAGGTACAAATCTAGAAGAAGAAGAAAGGGAGATGACAAAGGAAGCGAAAGCTCAAGTAGGTTGGTCAAAGAGTGATGGCGTAGGACAAAGCGGTTTGATGGAATGGTCTTGGGTGGTGTTTGCAGTGTTTTTATTTAGTTTACTGTTAGTAATAGTTTTGATAAAAGTGTATGAAGCTTGCATTTTCGTAATTTTCTGTAATGGGTATGAAGAAATTTAAGCGATTAAGTTTTTTGTAGCTGGGGCTGCTAAATGTTAAGTAGTGGTAGAGGTAGATGTTAGTAGGACTTTTTTGCACGTTCAAGTGTTGGTGATCTAGTTTGAACTGCAGAGCTGGTGTTTTTTTGGATGGAATTCAAAGTGGAAAATGATGAATTGGTTGTAATCTTCATTTTTAAAAGAAACAATCTTGAAGTACCCAAAATCTACAATGTAAGACCACTTCAAATACTCATTAGAAATGTTAGTCTAAACACACAAATCTGCAAATACCTCCATGAAATAGAATATCTATGCTAAAGAAATGTCACAAGTAACAAAAACAGCATCAAGAAGACATTTTAAAAGCAAGATAAACACTTATTCCATGTTGGATTGGTGTCACATGTGCTAGTGACCCTTTCCCAACCCTTGATCGATAAGCTTAAGATGATGAAATTGCTATTGATATGGAGATGCTAAGTAGACAAGATCAAATCTCAAATGAAGAGAGTGACCTTGCAAGAGATTGTGGAGGATTTGCTTGAGGATGAAGCACCTATTTAAAGATTTTCAAAATGCCAAGTGTTGAAGATGGACCAATGTGGGATCAAAACAAACCAATAGAGTTGAGACCTTGTCACCATGTGACCGATTGATGTATGTAAGATTTGGGAAAAGGGGAGGGTGCCAGAATTTTGAATTTAATTTGCAATAAATTTTGAGGGGGACAAAGAAATAAATGCCACGTTTTAGGCTTTGTCATGTTGAGGGAAAAGCCAGGTGTTTAATAAATCAATAAGATGATTTATTATTGCAGAGAGTAACTAGATCTGAATAATGCAAGTGGGATAAATTCATTTTAGATTAGAGTTAAAAGATAGGCGGTGCTGTTGATTCGTAAATTCAGATGGTTGACTTTCAAGACTTTGATAATTGATTTATTTAAATGAGAAAATGATGAAAAGAATGTATGATTTGGATTTGATTTAAATAATAAAATTCGTTATTTGATAGATAGATAATATGATTACATACATGATGTAAAGTGTATACTCCTGAAGCCCACAAAGCTACATTCACCAAGACCAGAATTTTTGTAGAGCTAGGAATATGTATGGCATTTCGTACAATTTTATGGTTGCATGACTCCATACAACTCTGACTTTATTATTTTCTATTGCCGCACAAGTTAAAAAATTTGGTTTATTTTTTTGTAAAAAATAGTTTTAAAAAATCATCAAATCACAAAAAATAAAAATATTTTTGATAGGGTAGAGGGTGTTGCACCTACATTATCGTGCATTGTCTACCATCACATTAGGTGGTGTCGTCTTCACCACCAATGATGATATTAATCCCATTGGTAGCTAGTTCATTGTTGCTTGATGTTTCCTTCAAAAACCTTTGTCGACTCTTTCCTTCGACAACAATAATATAGCAAGTATATATTGGTTCTTTTTAAATATTCTGGCCGATTCAAATTCTTGATGATTGAAAATCAACAATGGTGACAAATGCATATTCCCTAAATATTTCTGCAATCAAAATAGAATATTTTGATGACCTAAAAAGTCTTCCAACAAGTGTATTTTTCAGCGGATAGGGAATATTCCTTGAATATTTCATTCGTTGATGTTATATTGACATCAGTGTGACATCATCAGTCATATGATCCCTCTTTGCCCCTATTTTCCTTAAAGGAGATTTTTTTCTTTTTGGCATAACTTGGGCATATAATGTCAAAATTAAGAAAACAAGATATCATCAGAAAGCTAGTTTTGATTACTTTCCAAGTGTTTAGGTATCATCATTATATTTTTTTGTTAGTTTATTTTAATCTTAGTCAAACTCATATCTTCATATTTGCTTCTGAGCTCATAACTTTTTGACTATATCTTCATTTTTTGTGATTCTAATGGTGTTGGAAAGGTATTTCAAATCTCTTTAGATCTGCTCATGCAATTTTTCTAGAATCTTCCCCTAGTATTTTTTTTTGTGATTTCACATTTTTGTCAATTACTTGGATGTCTTGGCACATGGAAAGGATTTGTTAGCATGAGATGATTTCATTTGATCTACTTTACATGTGCCGAGGTTATTAGTCTTTAATTTTTTTCATTTGAGGAATTATCATGGGTTTTTTGTTCATTCTTTAGTGGTCATCTTGGAAAAGGATAACTATGAGTCTTGGTGAAACAACATCCTAACACATATTAGGTGGCTTGATAATTTTCCTTATCTTTATGGACACATACCTACAAAAAACACACCAAAGAGCTTATTAGGATGGGGTATTATCGGTGATCATGTTGTAGGAGTGATTTGTTCTAGTGTTGATCAAGACACTATGTGTGTTGTATTGAACATTGATTATCCCCACACACTTTGGACTTGACTTTGGGAGATCCATGGAGACCCTTATATCTCTCCATTCCTAGAGGATCCTACTATAGATTGTCTCATTCCTCTTGCAGATGCATATTTCATACCCTTTCATGATGATACTTTAGAGGAGCTTGAGTATATCATAGGTCTTGCATGTTTTGATGGTTCAAAGAATTGTCTTCATGTTCCCACTCTTCAGATCAAGACACCATCTTCATTTTATGTTGTTCTTGATCAAGTTGACATCACCACATTTGTGGCCCCTATTGGTTCAGTGTAGCAAGACATTCATCTTCTTTCAGACACAACTACATGGGATTAGTATCTTGCAAATATATCATTCTTGTTTGTGCAGTCTCAGATTACAGATTTGGAGGATTTCTTTGAGGACATTCATCACCTCTTTGTTGATAGCCACATCATCGTTGTTGGCCCATCATATTTATCTCCTTTGCAACTTGTTCTACATCAGTCTTCATAGGTTTTTGGATTGACATCTCTTTCTAATATGTGGACACTTAAGCACTTTTCATAGGCATACATCATTTGGATTTGGATTCCTGATTCTACCATATTTTTGGAATGGCTTCTCTAATCACCAATGGATCTATTTCTTCCTAAGGGGAGAAATGTTGTTTGCAAGTAGTAGATCATGTTCTATCTTCAGTCATTCTTTTTTATTTATTGGGGGATTCATATCCTCATTTTATCTCTCCCACTAGGAGGAATTTATTGTACTTGTGTGATAGAAGCAGTCCTTGGGGGGTCATATTGAGTCCTCCTTCTATCCTTCTTACACTAGTATAGTTATTTCATTTTCTCTCTTTTGGAGAGGAGTTTTTTCCCATGTGGTTTTCTCCTTTTCTCTAATTATGAGAAATATCATTTGTTTGTACATGGGTACCTCACCAGGCATTGTAGTTAGGACCCATCCATGCATCCATCATTGCATTCTTCATTAGGGATTTTTAGCTTCTCCCTAAGTTGATCTTAAGGGGGGGTGTTGGAGTAACTAGGACACCACTTGATGATTAATTAATAATTAATTAATTATTAGGTCCCTTATTGCTTTAAGTCACTTAATCTAAACTTAGGAGTTCTTTTTTATTATTATATTGGGCTATTTATAGGTCAAGTTGTCTCATTGCATGAGATTATGACACTTGTCAAAATCTAATCAAACCCTCATATAGGGTTTTCTTTTTTCCTTTTATAAGGATTCTCATTCATTATAATCATTAATTCAGATTAATTCATTATACATGCAATTATTTTTTCTATTCAAATTTGATAAGCATTAACTCTAAAAATTGGCCCCCACCACCAACCCCCTATGAGGAAAAAATAAAATTTTAAAAATTAAAATAAATTTAATATTATTTTGAATTCCATCGTCAACCTTAGCCTGTGAATTTTCCAATGGGCCACCCACTAGCCATCCCTAAAGCGTAGATTAGAGAATTTTTTTCAAAAGAGAATACATTTCAGCTATGATGTAATATTTTTTACTTCCAATAGTTGTTAGAAATTTCTCTTTGAGAACTATACAATTTTTCAGGTTCAGTTTGTTTATTTAACTATTTTTATCATTTTTTGGTTTTGTGAAGTTAGATGTTGCTTTGGGTCATAACTTTTACGTAAGAAATTGAATTTTGAATTTCAAATAGGAGATGGAGAGAATTTTTAATATATTACAAAATGGTGCTGATAGTTTTTCATTTGGATGAGTAGAGAGAGTTTGTTACTTGTTTGATCACTTGTAGGAGCTTGAGATTCAAGTTGTGATTTTATGAGCATCCAAACAAGTCAAGAGGTGAAAACTTGAGGGAGTACATTTTTTCATGATATATACATAATAGTATTGTAGATTATCAGATTTTGTTCTTATTAATACATGTTTATAGTTGTTTTCATAGTTTGGACTTTGATGGTGATAGGTACATAGGCTGTATTCTAGTTTTAGGACATGGGGTTGGCATAAATGAGAAACTTGGAGTCTTGGTATGGTGAGAATTAAGTTTAGGTACAATATTGATGATTATTATGGTGTCATGGATATGTAGGTACATTTGTGTATTGGCATGACATGATCATGTGATCTAGTGTTTGAGTCTTGAGATCTACATGTTATCTTGGTTTGCATGTTATTAATGTGATGATGAGTTTGCATGTTTTATTGGTTGATGATCTAAGAGTTATGAATTTGTGTGGATTGGAATCCCATTTGGTTGCAATGGGATGACTCAAATGTGTACTATCTATATCTATAGGTATTTTCAATGTTTATGTAGATTCAGTTAGTTAGCCTTATCTGTGGTTATTTGTGCATTCTAGTATGTGTGCATTAAAATGAGAGGATGGATGATGGTTAGAGTGTCTGGATTATCAATTGTTGGGACTTGTAGCATGTTTTTATCATGATTTCAAGATATATTGGTTACACATTTTAGTGGGAGTTTTTGATAGTGATGGTTTGGCAGTGTGGGATTGATTCCTAATATTTGATGGTAGTTATATTTCTTGGCTTGGAGATCATGGTTTTAGTTTACCCTTTGGGAGATCTTAGTGAGTTATTTGATTGTGTTGGGGCCATGAATGATCTTAATTTAGGATATTATTATCATGATGCATGGAGAGTTTGGTTACATGTTTCATTGGGAGCTTTGTCAGTGATATGGATTCATCATTTGATAATGGATGATCTTCTTTAGTGTTTGTTAGTGTCATGGAGGAGCTCTTGAATATTTTTTCTATAGTGATATTTATTTGACATGTTTAGTTTTATTGATAGACTATGGTTATCTTCATGTTATTGGAAATGTTGACACATTGGCTACCGATGGAGGACTCTTGAAGTATTTGGTTGGGTGTTGTTTTATGACTTCTTTCTTTTGATAGGTGATCCTTGGTTTAGAGTATGGTTGCTATTATCTCATGATGTGATCTTGATTCTAGATTAGAGTGTTTCACATGATATATTTTCTATTGAGACTAGGATATGCTCATTGGAGCATATGATCTCCTAGGAGGAGATGTTAGATCATGATTTCATGATTGGGTTCCTAATTTTATGGTTGGATCTTTAACAACAGTCTTATTAGTTCTCTTGGTATTGACTACATTGGTCATTTTATTGGGAACTTCATCATAGTGTTGTGTTGCATTTTAAGCTTAGAATTAATTTATTAGTTGGAGGTGCTCATGGATACTTGAAGACTTAGGTGAGGTTGGAGTTATCTTATGATTAGATACATTTTTTGAGATGATTACACTTTGATGAGATTTCAACAAGAAGTTTGATGAGTCTTCACCTGTATATGGATGTGAGTTCTTGATGGACCTATAGATTAATCATTTTTAAGGAGTTTTAGGAGATGTTATTGGGCTGATTTCCTTATATGGGAGTGGATTTGAGTTTGATCTTCCTTGGTTAGAGAGGCTTCCATCCATGTTGGTTTTACAAGATATATGTTTTGTTTGATCTTTGAGATTGAATGGTTGGGTGTTGTTGAGGCATTTTATTTGGGGTTGTGAAGGAGATCATACTTGACATAGTTTAGAATTTAGAGGTGTATTTAGAAATACATGATATATGCTTTGATTTGTAAGTTCTCTCTTTGGTTTTTTTCTTTTTCTTGGATGTTTATATTCAAATAACATTAGGTTTGAGGTTTGTATGGAGCTATAGTGATCACTATGTTTGTGGTCATGTGTTGTTCATTATTCTTTGGTGACAACATGGAGGTTCCTTTATCTCTTTCCTTTGTTGAGTGTGGATAACTTGGGAGAGCTATGTAGACTTATGATGAGAGTTGTATTGTAGCATACTTGTTTGCATTTTTTTTAATTTTATGGATTTTCCTTGGTACTACATGATATTGTTTGCACCCTCTATGTGATTCTATTGGTAGACTTGGTATGCCTTGATCATTTTCAGATTTGACATTACCCATGTAGTGGGAGTTTTTGGATGTGTATGTTCTTCATTGATAGGTTGACACATGGAGCTTGTGTTTGTAGTTTATGGGTTGGATATATTTTTGGCATGAGTTATACTTATGTTTGGATACCTTTGAAGTATGTGTGATTAGATGGATTGAAATTTTTTGTGGTTGTTACTTTCAATCGTGTGGGTTTTCTTCATTATGACAACAACTTGGAGCCTTTCTTATCACTTGGATTTGATGCTTGTATTCTTTGGATTGTTCCTCTTCTTCCATAGGTGGCATGTTGGAGGATGAAATGATTTATTGCTTGATATGGTGGACATATTTGATGTTTTTGTAGGTATCTTGATGGAGCATGAGAGCATGTTGGAGATTCATGTGGCTTCATGTATTTCTATGATTATTTATTTCATTGATTGACCCTTATGCAATGTATACAACAAGTGGGAGCAATTTAGGAATAGGTGTTCTACACTTTGCATTGCATTAAATTATTTTTATTATGTAAAATAAATATTTGTTTGTGGTGCATCCTAGGTGATGTACTTAGCCACATTAAATATTTATCTAGGTCCACTTGTAAATTTGTATGTAACATTAGGTTAGATATTTTATATGTGGGTTTTAAATTGGGAAAATATTTAATATTTAAGAAGCTTAGTACTAAAAAGTAAATGTGGATTCAATGATTTTGTGTACTCATGGTTTTGAGTCATATGGTTTTACTTGATCTCTTGGTTGTATCTATGTGAGCTTGAGTCTATAAAAGCAAGCACATGTTTAGTGGTTAAGGTTGGCTAGTTGGGGTTTTGGATTGGTTTTCATTGTATTGAGTCTTCTTTTGAGGAGTGCATATGTGAAGCATGGCATGGGATGTGTGGATAGATGCTTGGACACATGGAGGATGCATTGGAGAGGCTTGGTGTTTCAAGAGTATTCATGGAGACTCTATAAGTGTACTACAATATTTCATTGTTGAATAATACATTGAGTGTGGATGCTTTTGGAGGCTGGGGTTTTCCCTCTATGAGGGTTTTCCTTGAGTATATATCTTGTGTTATCTTATGATAAATATTTGATCTTTGCATATGGTTATTATTTAAGCTTGCATGCATTCTTTTCTCTCATGGGGTTATGTAGGAAATGGTTTGATCAACCTGTATGTTTTCCTAACATTTATCTCACCATGTTTGTTGTTGTGAATGTAATAGAGATTTGATGAATATCACATCATTCTAAATCATTATTTGTAATGGTATTTCAATATTGCATATAGATTTTTAGAATTTGGAGAGGGATTAGTAAGGATTTTCAATATTGATAGTATATCTCTTTTGTCATTTCTATGTCGTGCCTTCTAAAAATTGTGACTTTGTAATTAAATATAAGGCATCCATCTTGGAAGTGTTTGACCATCTAAGCACTTAAAAATGAAAAAAATATTTAATCATCAGATAAGAGTAAGAGTTATTTTATATTCACTTCATGATTTAATATTATACCTATGGATCACATCTAAAGTGGACCATATGGTTTTTCATCTCAAAGAATCATGTCCTACGTATCTTCATCAACTTAATAGTGGTTATTTGTAGTAGGTTTATACTCAATCTAGTGATATCTTTTGGGGAAAGGCATACATTGGATATTACTATAGTTGATTCAATTTTTATATCTTTGATTATGATTAAATTTTGTTAAATATTATTTTTACCTAATTTTTAGATTTCAACTAAAATTAAGTTTAGTGTTTATTCTTTTTGTGTTGTTTGTTAAACATTTAAAAGATAAAGCATAAGTCTGCTAAGTTCAATATGCATGAAAAAATATTGTCAAATGAAATGGATTACATTTTCATTCCAATGTTGTAATTACAACAAATGAGAAAAGATAATCATATGTGTAAAAATGTAATATTTTATTGATAATCATGAAGTGTACATGTCCCTGACAAGCCAAGGGACTAACTTTACTTATTCAATGAAAATAAAGAAACAATTTATACATGAATAAGTAGACAAAATAGAATGTGCATATAAAGGTGGATATTGGTCATTGCCTAAGAATGATTGGTTTTTGAAGGTGTCATCCTTGCCCTGCTGCTACCCCCAAGCTACTTGTTCCTTCCAAACTTTGTAGTGCTCCTAGCTCTTGCATATGGCAATCACAATGACATTAGAGCAATGCTTTAAGCAATGAAAGATCTCAAACCTTACATGCACACTTTCCTATGCATGTATAAACTAATCTCTAAGTGCATTAAATAAGTATGCAAACCTTGGACGTCTTGGAAAAAAATGAAAGTCATCAAACACATTCAAAATATGCATATATTTTTCTAACTTATTTGCTTCATGTGTAGATTTAGGACAAGTCTGGTTACTGTTCTGATTCAATTAAATGCAGCATGTGGGGTAAATGTGGCTCCCACGAGGGTAGAGCTCAGCATGCTTCAAGAGAAATAGGAAATTGAGAAACTTGATCAAAGATGTACATGCTATCAATGAATTAAATCAATATGGAATCACACCAGTTGATCAAATTTCATTATCAAATTCAAAGGATGCAACACATTTTGCTGGATATGTCTTTCAATCTTCTTAAGTGGACCCTTGATCCATTTTATAAAAAGAAGTAAGTGATTTTGGAGATGCATCAAGTCCAATCATAGATGCATCAAGTTCAATTATGCATCTCTTAAATAAGGAGGGAGCAATCTAGGTATTGTCAGGTCCCTCTCACCTTAACCCTATTGGACAACCACACATCACATAGGACAGTGAGATTTTAGGTCACCGACATAGGGGTGTCTTCCCACTAGGATCAAAGTGAGGAGACAGTGTTAATTTTGGCACATGATTGAAAAGGTAAACAAGTGTTGAGGAAATCAAGTAGTAAACATGTGGGGCAGCAAGCAATGGTTGGGTCAATCACGAAGCAACACAAGGTGACCCCTTTTGATGCCAAGGTCATGATACAAGTGAATAGGAAAACAACTTTAAAGAGTCTATAGGGGGTGGTCCTAAGGGAATGAACTAGACAACAACAATGAATATAGTCATGAATGCATGCTACAAGACAACAAGGTCCAACAAGCACAGGGTTTTCATTATCTGCTAGTGGTTTGTGTTATGGTGCTCTCCCAAATTTGTAAAAGCTACAGAAAATAAAAGAATAAACCAAAGAATGCTTATCATTGGAGGAAAATGGAATTACTAATGCTTTTCAATAGGTGCATTTGTGAAAATAAGTACAGTGAGTAAGGTCATTGTCATTAATAATGACAGATGACATTGGTGATACAATGCATAGTTGACAATGTAAGGGTGCCTTTCAAAAGTTGTTTCAATAGATGACAACCCAGGACGATTGTGTGACAGTAAGGGTAGTAGGTTTGAGATGAAGAACATAAGATATTCCTATATGGTGGAGGTTCCCTTCTAATGTTGCAAGGTGTGGAATCAATAGTTTTGTCTCAGACTTACCACCATACTACACATTGTGTACTTTAATATCTAAGTCTTGAATGTTCTAGGTTCTTGATTATAAGGTCCAAGGCACATTGTATGAAAGGTGAAGATTTAAGGGAAAATTTATTAAATGTACACAAGTTCCTAAGAGGTATGTGATCTTCAGAGAAGAAGGCATGATATTCTAGAGTAGTTTTGGTATGACTGCCTACCCTAATGAATATTAAAAAAAGGAGACACTCTGCAGAGTTTAAAAATACAAGCACAAGAACCAAAAAGTTTGCAAATAATTATCAGTACTTAAGGAACAGTGATCAATTTAATAGCATAGTGGGGACAGTCATGTGCATTGACAATCATGTGTGGAAATGAGAGTTTGGTCACAAAAATTAGGAGGTAGCAGTCATAGACAAAAGGGAGAGCATTTACAATACTAAAGATAATCATAAGTGCAAGTGCTATGATGCATAGGCAACCACATTCAATGAACATGGACGTAGTCCTTTATATTCAAAATGTAACAGTCATAGTAATGAATGTATTAGCTACAAATAATGACAATCAAGATCATGGGTACCATGCACAAAGAACAAGGAATATATGGCCGAAGGCATAAATATCTATCATAACCATGAAAAGACAAGAGATATTACAAGTAAATATTAGCAAGAACAATCCTATGTGTGGTAAAAGAAGTAGATCATGAAACACATCCATAAAGACCACCAAATTCATGATTTCAAACAAGAATTCCACAAAATGAACATGGCATCAAAGAAGTAGTGATCCATAATATCTAAAAGATGATAGTGTTATATGATGCCAAAGTTACAGAAAAGAGCACCATTGAAGTGCATGCCTTCAAGGAGATACTTGGTAACTCCCAAGAAATTAGGGTAGTCCATAGGGGCAAATGTATTTTCATGTCATATAGGACAACAACAAAGACAAATGTCTTTTGACCTTATCGAAGGCAAACAAGATATGGACAAGAGATTGCATCACAAATGAAGAAGAAAGGAAGGGTAGTAAAAATTTTCAACTTCCTTGTTCAGTGTCACATAATGATCAACCACAACTTTCACCTACATTTTATTGAGTTTCTCAAACCCAAGGATTACCTCCACAAGTGATATATGCAATGAACCACATGGAAAAAAACACATCAAGCAATGCTTATGCATTGTCACATCAAGATAGAGGTAAGTACTTCCAGTCCATTCTATGCCTGTAAAAGGAAATGTGCATCTACTTTAAATGAATAGAGTTTTTCAATATATGGAAAAATTTTGGTATGCATGAGTGGAATTTATTGAATATGAAGAAGATGACTATAATCCTTCAAAGAAAAAAGTTTGATTATGGAATTCATAACTTAAGTAAGAAACATAATAATCACATTCAGTTGCAGAAAGAGTTATCTACATTGGAGTGTACAAAGGATTCAAAAGATACAGCCACAAGATGCATTGGCTTTAAACTACTAAGAGTGAAATGTGTGCTTCAAGAATGAAATCCACATCAACATAATCTTTCATATAGACAACAATGAGTGGTAATCTTCCATTAATTTCAAAGGGACAAAATTTGTAATGCTTTGAAGGGTAGTGTTTTCATCTCAAGAGGGAGATGTTTCTGTGTCAATCTCAGGCTAATGGTATGGTTCAAGTTTTGCCAGTTGTAAAAATGAAAGTTTAGGCCCAAATTCGGGGAAATAAAGCCTTCATGCATCCTTTATAGTGTATTGAAATGAGAAGGCCCTCATAAGGCACAAGAATAGAGTGGAATAGCCATGAATCTGAAATACAAAATGTATGACTATGACTTATTCATAATAGTTGCAGCTACAGTCGTGACCCAAGATCTAGGGTTTTTCCTTCAAAAAAGCCAAAACCCACTTGGGGGTCTTTACATAAAAACAATCTGTTACAAATCTAAGGTAACCCACTTGGGGTTTTTACAAGAATCTAAAATTTCTGCAAATGAACAGAAACCCACTTGGGATTTAAACATAGAAAGCATTTGGAGTGTTTTTTTTAAGTAAATCAAAGAGTGATGCTACAAATGTAGGTTCAAAATGACAAAAAGGAGGCCATTCTTCTATCTACAACCATGACCTTAATGGTTGTCTTTTCTTCAAAACAATACAACAAAAGTTTGGGTTTTCTTCTTTTAATAGAAAATGCAAAGTAAAATGAAGATTTTTTGCCTTTATTTACCAGATTGAAGGCTCAAAATGAGCTCTTATTGCTCAAAAATAAAATGGAATGGTTTGGTGACTAGAAGAATTTGCTCATCTTTTTCTTGCAACGTGCAAGCATTCTATTAATAAATTAGCCTTCATTCAAGCTTGGAAAAAGCCCAATGGCAGCTGTGAAAGAAGCAATTACAATAACTCACAAGAAAAACAACAAGAAACCATCAGATGAGTATGTGTGGTTGCAGCCTAGAGGGGCTCAATTGGCCTTCAATCAAATGCAAAAGACATTTTAATGTTATGGAGGTGCGTTTACCCTTTTTCTAGAAATTCCATGCAATTTTTATCAAAAATTTGTCAAGAATCGGCCAATGAATCTCCATTTCTTGTGCAAATGAGAAACCCTCATGGCGGCATCATGTCTTCAAGAATGGTTAACAACATAATGATAATGTTTTTTCTCATTCTTTTGGCTTTTGATGATTAGGGTTTGACCCTACTGGATGGCCGATGCGATTTTGTCCCATGTTTTTTTAAAAATGAAACATGTGTTAATACATTGTGGGGGCTGAATGATAGCCTTTAAGACTTAGGCAATTTTTTCCTTATTCTCCTCATTGAAACTTTGTACCCTTGTTTCAAATATTTTCTAAGTGTTTCAAATATGGAGCATATAAAATGTGCTAAGTCCCGCCTGGGTATATGCCTTTGAATTTGGTCATGAATGCATCATGTGCCTTGAAGACTTGGAATATTCCTTCTAAGAAGTTTGGAGGTCATCCATATAGGCCAAATTTGAACCCTTGTAGCACCTTTGAAAATTAAAGAATATTGACCAATGAATGGCCTTCAAATGCAGGATGAAGAAAGTAAAATGATCAAGTGCCTTGGAGGATTTTTAAGCTTGTTCAATGCTTTTGAAAGAATATTGACATTACATTATATTTTTTGCATTTTGTTTCAAACTATAAAAATATCATTTAAGTGATTTGCTAATCACTCTGGTATTTTTCACTTGCAAATGGAAGGTAATTCAATTTGATGGTGGGCCCCCTTTTATTTTGCTTTGAAATGTAAAATAACTTGATTAAGTGATGTATTATGAATCACCAAATCAAGTTATTATCTTTAATGCCTTTTTTGGAGTCTTATGTTTTCAAAACACACATATTGCATGAGTCAAAGCTGGGAGACAAAATGATTGAATTGTAGACATGAGGAGAGTGTGGGGGTGAAGTATTTGACTGTTTTAGAGAAACATGTGCTACTTTGGAGGGAGTTTTGTCTCACTTTTAGCAGGACTTGAGTCTGGGCTTGACTTTTTACCATTTTGGAGGCCTTTTGGAGTGATTTAGAAAGGTTCTTTTTTGGATTTTGTGCCTCATCCAACAAAAACCTTCTAGATGGGTAGGCATGAGAGTTGTGTGATATTTTTGCTTAAGTATGTTCATTTTGGTCATTTTTGGAGTTAGTTCTTTCTTTCCAGTAGCAGGATAGCTTTGTTTCTTGGAGCTATTTTTCATGGAGCAGTATTGTAACTCAAATGGACTTGTAATACAGTAAGCAATTTGAATCAATTGAATAGAGAATTTTATCTTCTCTCTTCATGTTTCATGGTATGCCATTAATGATTGATCAGTTTGTCTTGTGAAAATTCATCTTTCCTTGCAAACTTGTCTCGCGTTTATGCATCTATTTAGCAGAAAATGTATGTTAACAGGTTATAAGTTGTGTTGTTTAGTAGTTTTGTTAGTTGTGAAACCTCTGTTTTCCTTCTAAAAGCACTATTCATAGACCTCCTTATAAATTATTTATGTAAAATTCATTGGAAAGTGAGTTGTGTGAATCAAATTTTATGATATTGATTTGAATGTGATAGGTTGTTATCAGGTCCAAGTTGTTTTGGTGTATCACCTTAGGTATTTTAAGTATTAGGTTCATTTTCATGCAATTCTTACCCTTTACCTCAAAAATTAGTAGTTAGGTGGCATGAAAAGGGGAATCCAACCCTTATCACTGGAGGTCTGCTTTTGAATAGGATACCTACAACCTAGAAGCAATCCCATGTTACATCCAAATATGCTAAGTTCATTCAAAGCTTGGCATTTAGGGTGCAGATTTGGATCCCTAACAATTACCTCTAGGAATACCCTCCTAGGTCAAGTTTAGCCCAAAGTGAAGGATAAAGTATCTACTATGAGAGATTGGCATATCATAACTCACTCTTTGTTGATGAGTTGGTCCATATACCTTTACAAATGAAATACCCCTAGCCTTAAAGTGCAATGATCCTCTAGAAGTGTGAGCAAAAATCTTAGGGCCAAAAAAAATTATGACATTGCTAGGAAGATAGTAATTTTCCATTGTTAGTGAAGTGTCAATCTGATACATATATTGAGAAATATACTATTTTGGTGAAGCATTATAGCAATACATTTGGATAAATTTACATCCCAACTTATGCCAATGGAATGGTTCCATTGTCGGTTAAGAATTAATCTTGGTTTATACTTTAAAAGTCTCATCAACTTGCACTAGTAGAAGAATATCAAGGAAAATAAGTTCTTGGTTGATATTTAAAGACCTTTATTGAAGAAGAAAATCTTATATCTTCAAGATTGAAGAGTGGTGACTCTATTTAATGTCAAATCTAGAACCACCAAGTAGATCAAAGATATTAGAAATAGAAAAAAGAGGTTATTTAAGGGATCCCCAAGAACTAGAAGATATGACAATATGAGTAGGAAGACAATATACTACATGGAAAATTAGAAATAAAGGTATATCTATTGGACCTCTTCCTTCAAATAATTAAATTGGTATTTTAGGTAGAGATATCATGCTTGATTTGAAAGAACAATTCCACATGCTTCAAATTTTTCAAGTGATGAAATGATTAGAAGCAATAGAAGAAATAGTAGGCATGAATATCATCTACTTGGAAATGAAATAAAAAAAGTGGAGGAAATAGAAATTAGTCCCTTATGAATTTTTAAAATATAAAATATGCTTTATCCTCTATATTTAAGAATGTTAAGGGTGGTTTTGCATCCTAACTCACCTATATCCTCCCATGGAACTAATAATGAGCAAGAGATTATATTTCATGATGTTGATAGTGTCATAAAAAATTAAATTGAGTTTAGATATAAATACATTGACATTAGGATAGATTTAATTGATCACTTGAGGCAAAGGTAGCAAGAAATTCAAACAGATTGAGTTTCAATAAGGAAAAATTGCCCAAAATTCCTAGCAATTAGATCAAATCCAACATGTTCAAAATGTCTAACTACAAGATCAAAATTATGCCCCACATGTTCATATTTAATAATATAATTAGAAGGTTAATAATTATTAAATATGAGACCTCCATGTTGATATGTGGCTACTAATCATGCAAATATTATACACTCATAATGTATCCTCATCAAGGTTCAAGGCAGGGTGTTGAAAAATGAAGAACATCTCATTTTGTTGTTTTGTGTTGTCATTAATGTCACCATGATATATGAGTTGCAATTGCAAGCTCAAGTCTGAATTTGTTTCGGTACTCTGGTTCGGTATCTGAACCGGTATAAGGCTTATATTCTCTAGTATTTTGGTATACCCTTTGATATTGTGGTCCACATTTATTTGCTAGTGATTATTGTTGCTTACAATTTTGGGAGATGATTTATGGATTCTAGAAGCTAGTGGAACTCTTATTTTCATCGTTCCACTTGAGCCTATAAGTTGTTATCATTCAGCATCATTGGGGTTTAGGTTTTTTTCGCTCATTTCACTCATACCCTTCCCCCAATCTTTTCATTGGCTTATGTTTTCCTTATGACCGGCTGCATCAGGTCACCCTTTGAGTTAAGTGGTTTTTATGACCCTCATCATCATTTTGTACCAGCCCCATCTCTCAAGTCACCATATGCGCTTGGAAATTCTCTTTCCTTATGAATGAATTATGTGCACATGTAGCTTTATACTATATGAAAGTTTCATTCATGGTCTATCGCCCATCGCAGGTTCTGTTCCAGAATCCTACCTTCAACACGCGATGAGCAATGGACTTCCACCAACACTGTTAGGATCTACAGTTATGGGTGTATCACCCATTGCGGGTCATGCTCCATTCACCATAAAGAAACTGGCGATGAGCGATATTGTATTTCCTTTTAAGAGCTCGGTTCATTGCCCATCACATGATTTTATTGTTCCTTGGGCAAGTTACCGGTGATGAGCGATGTTTGGTTTTTAATGACTACAAGCTTAGTTCATCACTTATCACGTGTTGTGCCCTTGATTTTTGAGAGGTAACCTATGCCCAATGATGTAGTTACTTCTTGTGACCCATCACTATCATTTGCACTATCACTAGTTTCTTGTTGCCTTTTAAAGAGGAACAAGTGACCGCCGATGGGTTGAGTTTTCCCCATCACACAAATACGGTTTATAGCCAGTTAGGGAAGCTTGTTGGGAAGAGGACCTGTGATGAATGATGAAGAACAAAGATCTATGGGTAAAATCCTCCAGGGGCTAGATCAACGGTGAGCAGCTTATTGTTGGCTCTTTAGCAATCGCGTGATGATGTTTTGAGATGGGTTTCAAACCGGTGATGGGTGATGCCACAAAGATATGGTTGGGATTTCTCCATGATTCAAATGTGTTAATGTGTTTTTTATGCACTTCTTAACACAAGTAATGCATAGATGCATCACCTCTCTTGAAAGACAATCTTCCACAATCAAATTGTAGAACACTATCCCAAGGTCTCTAATGTCAGGTCTTGATGGTGCTTGGAATATCTAATTTGTTTTATGCTGATTTTATTGGAATCCCACAAGGTGGACTACAGGATGAGTTACACAAAGCATGGAAGTTGGAGCCTACAAATCACAGTTTTAAAAGTCTTTGGAAGTGAATGAGCGGTGGCTGCCTCAAAACAACAAGCTAAAACCCACCAAATTCATCTGATTTAGCTTCATGGTGATATTTGAGATCCTACTCTAACCAAGGACTAAAAGAAATAACAAAAGGAGAAAGGTTAAGAAAGCGATTCTAATCCTAAGCTACAAATGAGCAGTAACAATGAGTGGCTACTATAGTGACAGGCTTCCCTAAAAGCCCCGAGTTTTTAGCGTCAAGAGAAACCTCTCTGACTACACAAAACCGATTGCAATCTTCCCTAAGATCTGGCTGATTTTCAAAATTACATACACATCATAGACATGCAATTGAACTAGGAGTTTTAACAATGACGCCAAAAGAGCTCGGGGCTAACTTTGCATAGCGGCTTATCATGAAACAGAAGTGCCTAAAGTATGGGGCTGGAAGCTCATCAAATACTATAACAACTTACCATCACTTGATAACCATTCAAAGAACTAATGCACTAAAACTAACTGAAGGTAGAACCATGCATGCAGATGAGAAAAATCAAAGAACATCCACGCTAAAATCCATGCAGGTATCTTCTATTGCTAAATACTTTTACCTTAGCTCTCAACCTTTTACAAATGAGGGCAAAAGCCCTGTATAGTTCAAAGCGAGATGAATGGGGATTAATTCCCACAATGAGTGGCCCAGTTTAGTTGCATTAGGGTTTCACCTACCCCATTATACAGCAGTTTAAAATGCATCATACATCCCTGGCACTTCCCTATTTTGCTCACCTAGATTACGAGGTGTTACATGGCGGACTGTCATTTAGTTGGTGCCCTTTTTACTATACCATTTGGCGCACGAAGTTGTCTTCTTACTTGATGTATTTTACGATGTGCTATGAATCCCGGTGACTCGTTAGCGGTGCGTCAATGGTTAATTAGCCACGTTCGGTGGACAACTCCCTTAATAGCTTTCTTCAAGGCCACCCCTTGCATTTTTGTCCTTGACTGTAGCATAGGCTTCTAATGCGTACTGTTGGTAGGTGCTGAGTGAGGAGAATGGAAATATGAGTCAGATAGTGGCGGGGGCTGCATACGCATTCCTTGACCCGACTTTCACCGATGGGTCTCTGGCAGCGGACTATATGGTAAGAGCTCCTTGAATCTTGCATACATGAAGTGTCGTAAGTACTTTCATACACAAATCAAGGAAAGCGTTAGTCAAATATTACAAAATCCTTATTAGATCCATCCATGCATCATCAAAAGATCATAATATTCATATTTGGAGCTCATTTGGACCATCAACATTAATGCGGGCCCAAGGGGGCAGGCAATGAACGGGGGACAGCAAACTGGAAGGGAAGTTCTCGGACCCCACAAAACGCAGTAGAATTGAGATTTTGATTATGGCGCCATGTACAGAAAAGAGAGTACCCATAAAACTTCCATGGAGTGGACTCATCACGAAAAACCCGAGCTGGAAGGGAAAAGCGGAGGAGTCACCACCCTTTGAAAAGTGAAGCACATAGCGGCCGGAAGAGAGTCGAGACGGCCCGGCGAAGGGTAGAGTCAAAAATGGCCATGGAGGGCAGAGGTGGCTGGGCTCCATGGATGTTCAAAGAAACGACCATGGAGGGATGGAGATCCGGAAATAGCCCGCGGAGGGCTGGAGTCCTGCAGGGGCACAGGTGTCCGAGGCTCCATGGATGTTCAAGAAAAACTGACCCACCTTGAGAGGGATGGAGTCCTGCAGAAACAACCACCCAGGAGGGCGAGTCTTGGAAATTCCAGGTCGCCGGGGCTCCATGGATGTTCCAAAACAGCCAAAGAGGGACGAAGTTTCGAAACCCCTGAAACTTAACGAAATGTTGACAAAACCTTGGCAGTTCACTTAGGCACCACAAAAACATCCCAAATCCACTAGAAAGTTGTCCCCAAAGTCAAAAATGTGGAAAGCGGACCGTCAGGGGTCCATGGATGTTTCAAAAGGATCAGATCAGGATCGGATCAAATCGAGGGGTCCATGGATGTTTTAAAACAACCAAAGAGGGAGGGAGTTCCAGAGGGAAAGTTCTGAAACCATTGAAACTTAACGAAACATTGATGAAACCTTAGCAGTTCACTTAGGCACCACAAAAACATCCCAAATCCACCAGAAAGTTGTCCCCAGAGTAAAAAATGTAGAAAAAAGCGAATCGAGCGATCAGGGACCAAGCCAGCAGGAATAAGACAAAAGGCAGAAAAGGGACGGGGGACTTTGTTTCTCCCCAGATTTGAATACCCCAAGTAGGTGAATTGGGTAAGGGAAATTTGATCGTTTGAAGGCACAAAACCAATTTGGGCTTGGAAAATGGGGCACACAAAACAAGACAGTAGCAAACCACCCTGTCAGGAGCGAAAAAAAGGGGGGTCCCTGCCTATGGCGGGGCGTGTGTGCAAAACATGCACAACAAAATGGTCGATGATAGACAGTGCAAGGATGATTTGGTAAGAATGAGAATGGACACGTGGCTACTTTAAAGCACTTCTTCACTATTTCCTGGTATGGTCTATAAAGCAAGTGGTGATTCTTAATATGCCTCGTCGATCCAGTTTTAAATATGCAATGATCAATGGTGGAGATTTGACATGTAGTAATGGAGTTCATGTTCACGCGAGCAAGCTGAGATGGACATTAATTGTAGTTATCCTTACATTCTCTTATTTAATGAGGATTTGTTGTAGATAAATCAATTCATCCACAAGTTATAGCCAGAGTTTGGAATTAATTGCTATGACTACGTGCAAGAGAGAATTATAGGAGGTTATGAGTGCAAGTGCTGCTAGGGTGGTGTCGTAGTGTCTTCTGGTGTGTGTACATTCTACATTGCTAATTGTGGCTCAGCTTTGCTCTGTAACTTGGGTCTTGAAGTGTTTTGTTGCATATACGTGTGGACTTTCTGGGATTGTGGTCTTTATCCTTTTTCATCACCTGCACTAGTTACTATGCTATTTTGAGAAGATGAGTGAACCCAACACTCTTGTTGCACTGGTGCAAAGGTCCTAGAGGCTAAGTATGCAGGAGCTAGTTGCATACATACTAGAGGATAAAATTCCCTCAACTGAGGTGCTTGTGGTTCCTAAGAAGTGGAGGAGTGTACACAGAAAACCTAAGAAGGTGGCTATCAGGAGAACCTATATTTTAAGGAGCAAGATTGTCTCACATAATCTGACTATAGGAAAGGAGAAGGGACCTCTGTTTGTGAAAGAATTAATGAGGTTTGGTTCGGGTCTTAGGGTTTGTTCGGAGAAACCCATTACTCCTATCCTAGTCTCTGATAGCTCGTCAAGTGATGAGGGAGGAGTTGGCCCTGGCCCTTGCTAGTGCCCTATCTCCCCGGTGCATTACAGTGATTTCGAGGACAACATTGTGATTGCAACTCCACTCTCTATGATACGACCTAGCAAGGGTGGTTACTCAGCCACTAACAAGGCCAAGTAACACCCGTCTCCTTTGCTAATGGTGGGGGGTTTTGGGTGATGTGATGATGTGGCTTTTGGATGGTGGGCTCTATGGTTATTTTTGATGGTGACTGGTTCATGGATGTGTGTTGATAATCATGATGGTGGTCAGTTTGAATATTGGTAAACGTGCCAATTTTGTTGATGCCTTTTGGAAGGCTTGTGTGGCATCTCTGACAAATGGGTTAGCACTCATTTTTCCTTTTTTCTTTTCCTATGCTTGTGGAATGATTAATGTGATGGTTTGGGAATTAACCCCATTGAAATGAACTTTGAAATGAATATCAAATGTAATTACATTTCGAGTCAGATGCTTTGTTGCTCTCTTGTGCTATCAAAGGGATTTCATGGCTCAATGTAAGGGGTTCTGGTCTAAAATTTTTTGAGTCTAGTTTGTCTTAAGTATAAGTAGATTTTAGCAAGAAAGGATAATGTTGAACACTCAATGAATTCACTGGCGAGTTGTCTTGAGTTAAGTCATATAGGTCATAATATTAATGAGTTTTTTATCAATTACTAATATTAGAACAGAATTCAAAATCCAAATTACATGCTCTCCTTTGTATATTTTCACAAATTATAAATGAAATTATCAAGGATCGTTTTATCTATTGTCAATTGTCCAATTAAATGCATAGCTTGATTTCTTTTCTTTAACTCAAAGGGTTAAGTAAATTTCTTAGGAATAGTCATGGGTGTGAGAATTTACAAGAATTTAGTAAGAAGTAGGATAGCATGAGTCTTTGCAATGTAAAGCATTACATAGGTAGTTTAAATATATCAGAGTTATATAATTGGTGTATTACTGGTTGTTTCATATTTGACTCCATTCACCCAATTTGATGAGGCACTGTTGATTTATTGAATGTTTAGTAATAAAAAAAATGAATCCCATATTAAGTTGTGGACTCAAAATCAAAACAAATTTTACAACATTATGCCAAGGTATTTGAAGTATATCCACATTCTTAGCAAAGTAAACATTAATTCGTTTAAAGGTCTGCCAAATCTTTAATGAAGTTAGTGTGATTGCATCAAAAGGAATGAATCTATAATGAAGTGTTCTTAAAACTTGATACACTAGATGAACACATTAAGGAATACCCTCCTTGCTCCTATAGAGCCTAAAGTGTAGGAATAGAGACCTTAGAGGCCTTTATTCATCATGTTGGCCACTAGTCCTTGGTGATTTTTGAATATAAAGGTTGGCACCCTTTTAGAGAATTCCAAGGTTAGCTGGAAAAATCACCAACAGAAGCACATAAATTCAAGATCCCATGTACTCAAATTCTTGTATGGTGTATCGGTATTACTCTGTTTTGCTATTAGGTCTATCCTTGGCCTACCTAATAATGTATTTTGTGATGGTGAATTATTTTTTGTTATGTATGTGTGACCTATCTTAGGTCCCAGTTGACATGATGTAGCATGTTGGGTGTTTAAATTTCTATTTGGGAAGTCTTTGTGAATGTTTGAAGCTGACAATTGGTATTTTTGGTAAATAAGAAATGCATCTAATTAGGTTTACCTAATTAATGCTTGCAGAGAGATTAGATATATATATATATATATATATATTGGATAGTTTTTTTGAAGATTGAGGGTGTGTGTGATGTTTGTGTTGTGAATGTGAATGTGAAGAAGAGCGAATATAATGAAGTGTGTCAAGTCAATTTACTAAGCTTCATTGGAACTGAATCTGCACTCACTAGGTGTACCTTATCAGTTCATTTTCTAGTTGTAAGCCATTTTTCATTGTAATTTTATAGGCAGTGAGCCTTGTATTTGGACAGTGAGCCCTGGCAATGAGCCACCCATTTTTGTAATGTTTTATAACCAGTTATACTATATTGTGAGCTAGCACTCACCGTGGTTTTTCCCATTTTGGGTTTTCCACGTAAAAATCTTGGTGTTTATGTGTTATGTGATTTTCATGTTCTGTTAATGCTCTTACTTATCTTTTCCATTGTATACATTGGAATAATTGGATGGTATCTAATCAGAAAATTTAAGAAGATACTAATTCACCCCCCCTCTTAGTATCTTGGATATTCAAAATTTGGTATCAGAACTTGATTCCTATGGAAAATCCTAACAGCTTGAGGGAGATCCTGAAGATGGAAGAAATGAATGATAAAGGAGAGCTTTGGATTGCTCTTGAAGATCTTGACAAAGTGGAAAGAGAAAATAGAGATCTGAAAGAGAATCTTGAAGATGCAAATGAATGTGTCTGAAAATTAAAAGAGAAATTGAAAAAGTTCAAAGAAAGGCATAGGGAAATAAATGATCAGTTGAAGAAGGCTAATGAAGAAATTACTGGTTTGAAAGCACAAGTATAGGAGAAGAAAAGTATTGAAGAATTTCAAAAAAAATTGGTACAAAGCAAGTCTGATGAGTGTACCAAGCTTGAACAAGAAGTTGTGAGCTTGAAAGTGGATTTGGAGAAGGAAAAACTCTGTGAGAACAATTTAAAATCTAGCTCAGACAGGTTTGATGAATTGATTGCAGGACATAAACCAAGTAAAGACAAAGGTGGTCTGGGAAATAATATCGGTGAAGGTTCCAAGACTGTGAACAATCAGAAGACTCAGAATAAAGAAAATCAGAAAGGAAGTTCAAGGAACTTTGCTAGGAGACCCCGTGTGAGACAACCTAATGCACAAAGGTATCCTTATTTTAATGGAATTTGTTTTTCATGCAACAAATTTGGTCATAAGGCAACAAAATGTAGGAGTAGAATGAATCAGTTTCATAGTTCCTTCTCTGGTCAATGTTTTGCATGCAAAAGAATTGGATATAGGGCAAGTGAATGTAGAACCTTGATGATGAATTAATTTAATGGAGGAAGAATGAATCAATCCTTT
Source organism: Sequoia sempervirens (assembly GCA_007258455.2). Classification (NCBI taxonomy): domain Eukaryota; kingdom Viridiplantae; phylum Streptophyta; class Pinopsida; order Cupressales; family Cupressaceae; genus Sequoia; species Sequoia sempervirens. Next base: position 96,848 of record VDFB02393081.1, on the reverse strand, counting down.
AATGGCTATTGTTATAATTGTAACAAGTATGGACATAAAGCTAATCAGTGCAGAACAAGAGTCAGTGGAAGTCAATCTAATTAGAGAAATATTGTCTGTTATAACTACAATAAACTAGGACATATCTCAAGAGTTTGCAGAAGCAAGAAGGGTAAGGAGACCAATCCAGTAGAAAAGAATGAACCTACGAAGAAGATTGAAAAATATGAGATTGAGCGAGAAATGAATAATATTTGGAGGAAGAAAGAAGAGACTGAGATGATAGATGTGTTTGTTCCCTCATCTGGTACAGACAATTCTTCTGGGAATTAGACCCTGCAAGTTCTAAGGGGGAGCTTTAATAGAAAATCACTTGAACCCCCTGATGTTTGGCATGCCAATCTTTGGCACAAAGATATGTTGTGAGAAATGATAACCTAGAGGTTATGCAAGTGGAACCAGAAGAAAATATGAAAGAATGTTTGTTTGTGGAGCAAATTAGGGTTTTTCTTAGCAGAGAAGAGTTTTTAGCAACTTTTTGAAATTTGCCAAATTTAATGCAAATTAGGGCAGATCATCATTTTATAAAGAAAATGTGTGAGGCATTTTGATCATTCGCACATTTGAAGAAATTGAAGAGCTTTTTGGAGCATTTTTTAGGAGATTTGGAGTTTGAGTCGCACAAACCCTAGTTCTTGTTCTTCGTGAAGAAAGAGGCATTTTAATTTTCCATGTAGTTGTGGTTTGTGTTCTTTGAATTGCTTGAGTTCAGAATTGGAAGAATGGAAACCCCTATAGTCCTTAAAGTGTTAGAGAGACTGAGACCATCTTATAGGAAATATTCCTCGAAAGTATTCGAAGATGACCGCATGAGCGCATTCTCATCAATCCCTCATGGAGTTATGCCAACCGAGGACACAAGAATTTATATTCGAGTAAAGATTGAGGAATACAATCACACAAAAATGATTGGCATTTAGCAGAATGAGCTTACTAGTGATGATTTATTGATAAAACCTGAGTATTCAAACCTAGTTGTGAAGAAGTTAGACAGATGGAATAATTTTCACAACTTCAACTATGATGATGGATTTGTGAAGCTAGTCCTAAGCAGAATTCATGATAAATTCTTATGGATTGGCCGACCACATTTGATAACTAAGGAGGAGATTAGGGCTATTACTGGCCTCTGGGATAAAGGTACAGTACCTGTATTGAAAACCATGAAGAATGAGGTGGTAATGGAACTTACAAGTGCCACATATGAAAAGAGAGCTTTAACAACGAATTCCATCACCAATCCGGTTGTGAAGTATGCAACTATCATGATTGGTCACAAAATACACTTCACAAATAGAGAGAAATTTGTTTCGGCTACAACAATTTATACTAGTTTTGATATGGTTGTAAATGGTGCAGAATATGACTTATGTGAGCTTCTCCAACAATAGTTTCTTGAGAATTTGAAGTCAACAAAGGAAAGAAAGTATGCTTTCAAATTTGGTTCATTAATTGTATGTCTATTGTTCTATTTCATGAAGAGAGTCCCTAGAAAGAATGATGAAGTGTTCTGGGACTCATCCAGACTGGTTGCACATCAATTTTTTTATCATATGCATAGTTTGGGTGATCTTAAATCTCAAGAAAACTCTCTAATAACATTCTTTGTTGTATTTAAGAGCAACATGAATGAAAGAGAAAGGATTCCAAGGAAAATTGTTGAGAAATAAAAATATGACATCATATTCCATGTTTCCTCTAATGAATGCATGATCGAAGTAGTAGAACCCCAAACCATATGGATTTAGCCATTGGGATATGAGATTACAGAAGATGAAGTTGAGGGGTATGTAAAAATGTTGCTAAAAAATCCAAAGGATCCCAATGAACCTAGAATTGGTACTTATGCATAAAAGTCTATGGAAATTCACATGGAGCTCCAGAAGCCCAAAATAAAAAAGAAAGTGGAAAAGACACTTAAAGATGTTGGATTCAATGATGAGGAAATTTCTCTTGGAAGGGCTAAGGGAGAATAGTTGGAGGCAGAATCATTTGGCCTGAGGAGATCCAACAGGACTCTTCCTAAACCCTCTATAGCCCCTGCAACAAAGATTGAACCCAGTATCGTTGATAAAGGAAAAGGCCCATTTTCCTTCAGACCTACTACTAGATCTAGAAAGAGGAAAGAAAATCCTCTAGTGGCCCCTGGGAAGAGAGGAAATAAAGAGAAATCTACAAGGGAGAAAAACCTTAGTGTTATAGATGATCAAGATGAAGAGGAAGAGGATCATGATGCAAAATTGGTAAGAAGAAAAAGAGGAAGTTTACCCTCTGGTGAAGGTGATTCTAAGGAAGCTTTTGGTTCTAAGAGAGTACATGTTGTATCATCTTCTAATGATGAGGAAGAACAAAATTTTGGTGTTCATTTTCACACCAAACTAGAGTTGAAGAAGGCTAAGGTGTCTGGTGAAGCCTCTGTAGACCAGAGAGAAGAATAGGACAATTCGGTAAGTTTTGGTCCCCATTTTAAATTAAAGGAAACTCTCAATACCTTGTTACATTTTGAGAACACGTTGAAGCCTACAATAGAATATTATGATAGTGTTGAAGAAGAGGATAAAAAAACTTTTCTTTTAGTTGTCATTCAATATGTTATCATCTTAGAAGTTAAGTGGGATGATATAAATAAAGATGTACCTAAGAATATGTGGGAAGCCCTGACGGAAATAAGATAAGAGGTTGTTGAATATGAAGAGAAATTTAGGAATGATGCATATGATAAGATTGGGTCTTCCTTGACCCCAGATGATTTGGAGACTCTAAAAAAGATTTGTGCAAAGATGTTTCAAATGAAGAAAAGGGTAAATATTTTAATGACAAGGAATAAAAATCCGACGAAGAAGATAATGAAGGAAACAATAAAGGTGATTCGGGATACAACAAAAAAATATGGCATGCTTAAAGTTGGTGAAGATGTTGTTGAAAATGTTGAGGAATATATTCCTCTTGACATAAATAATGTCAGTCGGATCGTCGATGTCGATCATGAGAATCATGTCTGCGATCCAGATCAAAGTCGATTAAAGAAAGGAAAAGGGAGAGGAAGAAAAGAAAAATGAAGAATCTGCCAGGAAAAATGAAGAAATTCAAAAGAAGATTGTAAAATCTCTTAAGCATCCCAGAGAATAATCCTCCGGTAATAATTTTTTGAAAGGATTGCTATCAAAGAAAGTCATATTCCAACCAATAATTCCCTAGGAGCTTCTATAATTTCCTATGATTGAAGGAGTTGTTGATATGGAGAAGATGTCTCTAGTACATAAAGTGGTGTTAGGAGATGCATTGCAAGCATCTGGAAGGAAGGAGATTCTTGAGACACATCAAAAAGGAACAAAACTCATAGAAGATGCTCTTAAGGCATTGCAGGAGGTCACACCTGGTGCATCTATTAATTCATCCCTCACTCCTATTGAAAATTTGAGATTGTTGTTAGATTCTTTCAAGGAGTATACCTTTGGGCTTAGTGAAAAGACAAAACAAGAGGTTGAGGAGAAACTGGCAGAGAAAAGGCTATTGGCATTGCATGATAAGTGTGCTCTTACACACTCAAATGTTGAAAAGAACCTGTAAGCCATGAAGATTTGTGATTCAAAGCCAAATGTTATTCTTGCTTATTGCTTGAAGTGGTCGGATGCCGCTCAGAACATTAAGGTTGTTATGGAATCCATTGAGTCTTAATTGACTATTATCTCTGGTACTTACAGTATATCCAAAGATAGATATAGATCAACTTGGAACGCCATTACTGTGCATAAAGAAAAATTCTTTGTCTTGAAAAATCAGAAGGAAGAGATTATCAGAAAATTTGATCAGTTAAGTGACATTATAAGAGTGGAATACACTCCAGTTGGCAAGGCTCTGGTAGGCACAAAAAAGCTTGAGAAGATAAACTTGACTCCTGATACTTCAGATGGTGCAGAAGAAACTATGGTAGAGTTGGAATCCCTAAACAAGATGTTGATTGTTGCAAAGGATAGTTGGGAGAATGGTCAATCTGTATGAGAAGGTATTCTTAAGGAGCTACAAGTCTCACCATCCTCCAATTGATGCATGTTTCTTTGTTTGTTTTCTTTGTTTTCATATTTCAATTTTAGTTGTTGGGACACCCTTTGTCCTCGATGTCAAAGGGGGAGAAGTTTGAAGAATAATGAAATGTTGGTGTTAAAGGGAGTAGTATTGTAAATAAGAAGTTTTGTAAATATTTATTTTGGCACATGTTGCCATCGATGACAAAGGGGGAGATTGTTGAAAAATGAAGAAGAATGTCTCATTTTGTTGTTTTGTGTTGTCATTGATGTCACCTTGATATATTAGATACAATTTCAAGCTCAAGTTTGAATTTTTTCTGGTACTCTGGTCCAGTATCTAAACCGGTATAAGGCTTATATTCTCTAGTATTTTGGTATACCCTTCGGTATTGTGGTCCGCATTTTTTTGCTGGTGATTACTATTGCTTGTAGTTTCAAGAGATGATTTACGGATTCTAAAATCATGTACATTCAAGATCCCACGTACTCAGATGCTCGTATGGTGTATCAGTATTACTCTATTTTGCTATTAGGTCTATCCTTGGTCGACCTAATGAATGTATTGTGTGATGGTGAATTAATTTTTGTTATGTATGTGCAACCTATCTTAGGTTGGACCCGACATCATGTAGTGTGTTGGGCATTTGAATTTACATTTGGGAAGTTTTTGTGAATGTTTGAAGCCGATAGTTGATATTTTTGGTAAATAAGAAATGCATCTAATTAGGCCAACCTAATTGATGCTTGCGGAGAGATCAAATATATATAGTGGAATTTTTTTTTGAAGATCTAGGGCATGTGTAATGTTTGTGTTGTGAATTCGAATGTGAAGAAGAGCGAATATAATGAAGTGTGTCAAGTCAGTTTACTGAGCTTCATTGGAACTGAATCTACACTCACTAGGTGTACTTTATCAGTTCATTTTCTGGTTGTAAGCCATTTTGTCATTGTAATTTTGTAGGCAGTGAGCCTTGTATTTAGACAGCGAGTCCTGGTAGTGATCCACCCATTTTTGTAATATCTTATAACCAGTTATACTATATTGTGAGCTAGCACTCACTGTGGTTTTTCCCATTTTGGGTTTTCCAAGTAAAAATCCTGGTGTTCATGTGATTTGTGATTTTCATGTTTTGTTAATGCTCTTACTTATCTTTTCCATTGTATACATTGGAATAATTGGATGGTATCTAATCAACAAATTTAAGAAGATATTGATTCACCCCCCCTCTCAGTATCTTGGATATTCAACATTGGGTCAGTCCCCAAGTGGCGGTTCGGGGGTGCAGCCCCCAAATTTTTTTTTGTTAAAATGTCAAGGTTTTCTCCCTAACACATCAAGTGGAAAAAAGATTTTGTAAAACCCTAATTCTATAAGCTTCCAAAATATTTTTATAAGCAACTGGGATGTATGTTATAGTATGACATTCATGAGTTTGTAATTTGCTTTGCATTGGATAATAAAATTATTGGGCGGATGAGTTTCTGTGGATGTAGCCCATATTGGGTGAATTGCGTTAAATTTTTGTTTTGATATCTTTTGTGTTATTCTTCATTATTATTTTTGGGTTATTTAATTTGCATATAATTGTTAATGTTTATTGCTCAAATCTGTTTGAATCCTAACAACTGGTATTAGAGATGTGTGTATTTCGGTTGATTGGCAAGAAACCTCTAGATTTGAGTGGGAGAAATGGAAGAAGGAAAATTCAAGGTTGAGAAGTTCAACAGCTAGAATTATCAATTAAGGAAGATGTAGAAGGAAGATTATTTGTATCAAAATGATCTATGGTGGCTATTGCAAGGAAAAGCAAAGAAAGAGGCTACTATGTTTGATGAAGAATGGGATATTTTGGATAGAAAGGCACTGGGAACCATTTAGTTGTGCCTAGAACCATCTGTGGTGTTCAATATAAAAAAATCAAAGACAACAGTGGCTCTGATGGAACATTTGGCTAAATTATATGAAAATTCCTCAACCTCATATAAGGTATTTCTCGTGAAGCATTTGTTTAATCTAAAAATGATTGAAGGTAGATTTGTGACAGATCATTTAAATGAGTTTAATACATTTACCATTCAGTTAACTTCTATAAAAGTGAATTTTGATGAAGAGGTGAGGGCTCTCTTGGTTTTATGTTCTTTTCTAGAAAGCTGGAATAGCTTGGTAATGGCTATAAGTAACTTTGTCTTTGGTTCAAATACATTGAAATATGATGATGTTGGTGTTATCCTTAGCGAGGAAATGTGATGAAAAAGCACAGGTGAGACTTCAACACCAAGTAATGCTTTGACTATAGAGAACATGGGAAGAACAAAGGAGAGAGGAAAAATCCCAACAAGTCGTGGGAAGTCACAAGGGAAGTTGAAGAAAGGAAAATATAAATCTAGAGGAGAAATGGATTGCTGGCAATGTGGAAAGCTAGGACACTTGAAGAAGGATTGTTGATCTCAAAAAGGAAAACAAGTAGACAAATAACATGATGACAACAAGGAAGCTAATGTTGCAAGTAATAAATTGCAGGATGATTTAATTCTTTGTTTAGATAATGTTAATGATTCTTGTGTAATAGATTCAGGGGCTTCATTTCATGCCACACCCCATAGGAAATATTTTATAGATTATGTTCAAGATGATTTTGGATAGGTATATTTGGGTGATGATGAACCCTGCTAGATTGTTGGAAAAGGAAAAATAAAAAATCAAGTTGTAGAATGGAAATGAATGGTTGCTACAGGTGGTAAGGCATGTTCCATATTTGAGAAGAAATTTAATCTATGTAGGACAATTGGGTAGTGAAGGTTGCATAGTTACCTTTATAGACAAATTATGGAAAGTCACTAAAGGTGCATTAGGAGTAGCTAAAGGTGAAAAGGTAGGTACATTGTATTTGTGTACTGGTAATACTTATTCTACCTTAGCTGCTACAAAAAAAAATTGCTACTCAAATAGTTAAAGCACTTGTTGTAGCGACAAAAACAAAATTTTGGCACCATAGATTTGGGCACATGAGCGAGAAAGGGATGAAGATCCTTCACTCTATAAAGTTGCTACCAAGTCTAAAGCAGATTGACTTGGATTTTTGCAAAAAATGTGTTTATGGAAAACAAAAAAGAGTCTGATTTCTCAAAGTTGGGAAAGAGAAGAAGAGTGGGAAATTATAACTTGTGCATTTAGATGTATGGGGACCCACTTAGGTATCTTCTCTTGATGGCTCTTACTATTATGTTACTTTTATTGATGATGCAACTAGGAAACATGGGTGTATTTACTAAAACAAAAATCAAAAGTATTTGAAACTTTTAAAAAGTGGAAAGCTATGGTTGAGAATGAGATAGGAAAAAAGTTGAAGTGTCTTAGATTTGATAATGGAGGCGAGTATTGCAGCAGAGAATTTGAAAATTATTGTTCATACAATGGAATCCATAGGAAAAAAACAGTTCCTAGAACCCCAGAAGAAAATGGTGTGTCTAAGAGGATGAATAGGACCATAATGGAGTATGCAAGGAGCATGAGATTGCATGTTGGACTACCCTTGCAATTTTGGGAAGATGTACATACCGATGTTTATTTAATAAATAGGGGACCTTCAAATCTTTTGGATGATGGCATTCTAGAGGAGGCATGGACGGGTAATAAGGTAAACTATTCATTTTTTAAAACCTTTGGTTGTGAAGCTTTTGTCCATGTTGATATAGAAAATAAAACCAAGCTTGAGGCTAAGCCTAAAAAATATACTTTCATTGGATATGGAGTAGATGAATTTGGTTATCGGTTATGGGATTATGAAAATCATAAAATCATTAGGAGCAAAGATGTTATATTCAATGAGAAGGTCATGTATAAGGATCAACTACAAGAAAAGAAGTACGAACATGCCAAAAAGGAATATGTGGTGTTGGATGAGATTCTAGAAAATAAAATGCCAGTGGTACTTGATGCTCAGCAACAACAAGTTATCCTATAAACTATTGCAAGTGTTAGACATTCTACAAGGATAACTAGATCTCCAAAAATAGTTTCTCCATCGTTATATTCTATATTATTAACTAATTTTGGTCAACCTGAAGGTTATGAAGAAGTAATACAGGTAGATACCAAAAGGCAATGAGAGCTGGGCATGAAAGAGGAAATGGATTCCATGTTGTAGAATCAAACTTGGTACTTAGTCCAATTACCTACAAGTAAAAGAGCATTGCCAAATAAATAGGTTTATAGGTTGAAGGAAGAAGATGGAGGCAAGAAAAGATATAAGGCTAGACTCGTGTAAAAAGGTTTTGCACAGAAAAAAGGTATAGATTTTGATGAAATATTTTCTCCGATTGTAAAGATGACTTCTATTAGAACTATTCTAAGTCTTGTGGCTATGGAAGAATTACATCTTGAACAAATAGATGTGAAAATAACATTTCTCCATGGGGATTTGGAAGAGGAAAGATGCACGTAGCAACCACAGGGATATGAGGTCAAGGGTAAGGAGGAATTTGTGTGCAGTTTAAAGAAGAGTTTGTATGGCCTAAAGCAAGCACCTTGACAATGGTATTTAAAATTTGATAGTTTTATGGACGAACAAGGTTACAAAAGATGTCATTCTGATTATTGTGTTTATTTTAAGAAATTGGATAATGGCAGCTATATTATCCTATTGCTTTATGTTGATGACATGCTTGTTGTCGAGTCTAACATGCAACATATTAATGAACTTAAGCAAAAATTAACAAATTCATTTGCTATGAAGGATTTGGGTGCATAAAACAAATCCTTGGTATGAGGATCACATAGGATAGGACAAATAGAAAATTATTTTTGTCTCAAAGTGAGTATGTAGAGAAGGTGTTGAAAAGGTTTAACACGCATAATGCAAAAGTAGTTAGTACACCTTTGCCTAGTCATTTTAAGTTGACTAAGGAGATGTGTCCAAAGACATAAGAGGAGGAAGATAAAATGTCTAAGATACCATATGCATCAGTAGTTGGTAGCTTGATGTATGCAATGGTATGCAAAAGGCTAGTTATTGCACAAGCAGTGGGAGTTGTGAGTAGGTATATGAGAAATCTAGGAATGGAACATTGGAATGCGGTAAAATAGATTCTCTAATATTTGAGAGGTACTACTTCAAAGAAACTATGTTTTTGAGGAACAAATTCTGCTCTAAAAGGATATGTTGACTCTAATCTGGCGGGTGATATTGATAGTAGGAGTTCTACAACGTATGTTTTACTGTAGGAGGTACTGCAGTTGGTTGGATTTCAAGGGTGCAAAAGGTTGTTGCACTTTCAACCACTGAAGCTGAGTATGTTGTTGCTACGTAAGCTAGCAAGGAGATGATTTGGTTACAATGTTTTTTGGAGGAATTGGGACAATGAAAAGAAGATATCCTTTTGTAAACTAATAGCTAGAGTGCCATTCATCTTGCTAAGAACTCTACTTTGCATTCAAAAACTAAGCACATACAACTCAGATACCACTTCATCTGGTCAATTTTGGAGGATGGACAGTTGAAGCTGGAGAAAATTCACACAAGTGAGAATCTTGTAGATATGTTCACAAAGGCTATTACATAGGAGAAACTAATTTCCTCATCATTTTTTGTTGGCCTTCATGACTAATAATGGTGGATATAAGAAACCAGCCAAACCAGTAATCCAGTGGGAGCTGCAAATGCAGTGGTGTCATCCAAGATCAGTCTCCAAGTGGGAGATTGTTTGGTGTGGAGCGTGATTAGTCTCCAAGTGGGAGATTGTTGATATGTGGTGACTGATCATGCAAATATAGTACACACGTAACGTATCCTTGTCGGGGTACCTCAAGCGAGGGTTTGAGGGTGCAGTTCCCAATTTTTTTGTTAACATGTCAAGGTTTTCTCGCTAACACATCAAGTAGAAATATGACTTTGTAAAACCCTAATTCTAGAAGCTTCGAAAAAGCTTGTTATAAGCGATTGGGATGTTTGTTGTGGTATGACATTCATGAAATTGTAATCTACTTTGCACTGGATAATAAAATTATTGGGTGGCTAAGTTTCTGTGGATGTAGCCCATATTGGGTGAACCGCTAAATTTTTTTGTTGATCTCTTTTGTGTTATTCTTCATTGTTATTTCTATGTTATTTAATCTACATATTGTGATAGGGTGAAAATAATTGTTAGGAAAAGAGCAGCAAACAAAAGAGAGTGCAAATAACAACTAAAAACACCCTACACCTCAAGATTGGCCTAATGATTAACTTAACTAAGCAAAATGAAAGATTTCACCTTGTTGAGTTGTCCTTTGGTTGGCCCTTCAATCTTCGATGTTGTATGCTCCTTTGGTGGCAAGAGATGTAAGCTATGAGATGATATGAGGATGGAAAATGAGTGAAAATGGATGCAAGTGTGGGAATTTGGTTAAGTATGGCTCAAGAAAATTTTTTGCAAGAGTTTGGATAGCATAAATGATCTCCCCCAAAATGAGAGAAAAGAGGGGGTATTTATAGAGAATTTTGGACTCTCTAGGGAAATGGATGGTTGGGATTAAACCAACAAGGACAAGATCTCGGGCTATGGTGAGTTGAGAACTCACAAGCCCTCACATCTTGACATGTGGCATGTGAAGTGGCTTGTAAGAGATGATGTGTGCATGAGTTGGAAGGAGAGTACATGATATAGAGGTAGTACACAGTACCTTGGGATTTGGACAAGATCTCCTCATAAAGGAGGTCCTTGTCCCCATGTGGGTGAGGGGACATGTGAGGAATTAAAAATTCCTCAAATATCCACATGGGGATGAGAGAAAGAATTTAAAATTCTTTGGAATGCATTGGGGGATTAAATGTGAATTAAAAATTCACATGGGGAATGGAGTGCCTTCTGCAAAAAGAAAAACCATTTAATAGGGTTGACTTAGGACACATGACATGGAGATTAGGTTGACCTAATTAAGTGATTAAGGTTGTGCAAGTACCTGATTAGACAAATTAATGATAGATTAGAGACAAGTGGGAGATTAGGAAGAGTTCACATGTGACTTGATGTGACAAGTCAAAGATCACATGGGGAAGAGAAAAATAATTTAAGATTCCTTGGAAGGATAAAAGGAATTAAAAATTCCTTGAGAGGTTAATTAGGCTAGTTAATAAAGGATTAGAGGAGGGCTAGGTGGCTAAGAGAGATTAGAGGCCAACTTGCAAAAGTTGGAGGATGTGACACATCGTAATCAAGGATTAGGCATGTGCACATCCCTAATGATGAGATTAGAAGATGGATTAGGATTAGATAAAAATGATGGAGGATGTGACATGTGAGAAATTAAATAAATGTCATATTTATCTAATTAATTTGATGAAAATGAGGATTAAAGAGATAAGGTATTTATTTATTAATTAAATACCTTAGGGATTAGAAGAGCTTTAGAGGATATTAATTAAATAATAGTGATATTATTAATTAATGCAAATAAGGGGATGTTTAGATGAAAAAGGATAAATTTGGATAAATTAAGTGTCCAAATTTAGGTGTCTACACATATAATTGTTAATGTTGATTGCTCCAATCTGTCTGAATCCTAACACTCCATTCAAAATACATGCTTAAATATTCCTTCCCATTAGATAACCTTTGGGGGATAAAATATACAAGCAATTAGATTTATTTCGTATCTGTAAATTTCCAATTATAATTCCAAATGAAATAAGAGAAAAGATATTGATATTTTAAGGTAACAATGTTTTTATAAGAGAAGAATATATAAGACACTTCATCAATGTTATTAATGAGTATGAGTTGAGAATGAGGATGTGATGATGAAGTTATTTATTTAGTACCTTGAAGAAAGTGTAAAAGAGTGGTACAAGAGCCTCTTAGACAATAATATTTAGTCATGGGAAGAGTTTCTGGGAGCTTTCATATTATAGTATGTGATATGATATATCCCAAATTTGTTATACATGAACTTAAAACCATCAAGAAAGGTATAAATAAAATGATGGTTGACTTTAATAGTAGGTTCATCATGACAATGAGGAAAGTGCCACAAAATCTCAAACAAAATGACTCCATGTTTCTTGTCATGTACTGTGGTTCCTTTGGTGCCAAAATTGGATATTTCCTTCAAGAAAAAAATCCACAAACTTTGAGGGAATTATATTCTAAATCTACAAATATTGAGAGCAACAATAAGGAATCTGAAAATCATATAAGGGTATATGTCCAAATCTCACAATTGGGTAGAGGAAGTGTCAATAAACCTTTCATAGTTATTGAATAAAAGGTTCATATATTGATGGGTGCAGTAAAGGACTTGTCATATTAGGTCATAAAGAATTAAAAAGTACTACCACATCCCAATTCTATAACACATTTAAATGAAGTTCAACACTTGCACAATAGACCATATGATATTGATTAGTCCAAAAGACCACAATAACATGATAGAGATGGTTCCTATGCAAGATAATTTCAAACATCAAGACAAATAAAGTATTTGCACTTTTTGAAGTGATAATATGTATTTCCAAGAGACATCATCATGGTGTGAAATTTTTTGTCTACCAGATGATCCATTCAATTGTGCAATTGCAATACCAACAAGTAAAGATGAAGAACTCCTTAACAAGGAAGGTATTGCATAATATAATGAGGATGAGTTTTATAAATTGGATACTCTTGAGTATGATTCCATGAATGAGGATACAAAATATCTTGATTATGAGTCAATTGAAAAAATCCTTAAGTATGTAATGGTGCAAATAAAAATTAGTGTGATCTACATTCTCATGAATTTGAGCACTTCAAAGAACTCATGAGATAAATATACAAAGGGACCACACCACTAGTTGAAGAAATAAGAGCCATTATAGATGCAGTGTAAGACATGTCTATAATAGATATCAACTAAGAAATAAGCAAGTACCTCCAAGAGATAAGGTTGTTGATATGCCAAGTAGGGATGATGTAAACACGAGCAAAGGAAAATAAAGGGTAGAAAAGTAAACTAAGAATGACACTAGTACAAGGAAGACGGTGGAGAAAAGAAAAAGTGTAGTACAATAATAAGTATTTAGGAAGATACATGTGGCTAATCATCATAATAATGTAATACCCTTAGGCATTGCAACTATTCCTAAGGGGATGAAACTGGACTGGTGATGAATACTAGTCATGGGCTTGTTGTGTCGTGCGACTAAGGTTTATCCCTAGCCATGATTTCTTCTTGTTCTTCCTATTTTTTGATGCATGTTATGGCTGTGAGGGGGTGTGTTTTCTATGCGTGGGGGTTGCATAGGCAGTTGGTGTGTAGGGTGGTGGCGCTTGGGAGTTTGTTGCTACCTTTGTCATTCTTTTTTCTATTATCTTCTCCTTTTTTGTTGGCTTCTATAGTGTTTTATCTTTGTTCTTTCCTTCCAAACATGGTTCTCCTTTGGTTTCCCTTTGGTATGGCTTCAGGTGAAGCATCAAGCATAAAGCTTAATATCAATCTTAGGGTGGCTTTGCATGGGAATTGTTATGCCTTGCATAACCACCCCATTTTTTTTCGTCAAAATGGGTCCCCCTTTTGTTATTGTTGTCTTTAGTATTCTTGTTCGGGCTTTGGGAGTTGTCTTTTTCCCCTAAATCCTTGTTTTCTCTTGTCTGTCAGGTTCGCGTTTCGAACTGTCACTTGCACTTGCTACTTTTCAAAGTTCAAGTTCTTGTTTTTGTTCTAATCCAAATCCCCACACTTTTCCTTGTATTTTCTTTGTTCTATCAGGTTCAGGTATTGGATTGGAACTATCACCTTACACCCTTAAAAGTATAAGTTCCTATTTTCATTATGATCTCAACCTCCGATTTTCTACCTTGTGTGTTTGTCTTTGTATCAAACTTGGACATCGGACAAAAACCGAAACCAAGAAATTTTCTAAAGTTCTTGTTCCTATTTTCATCTTGATTCTGATTTTCAACTCCCTTTGTGTGTTTCGAAATCAGACATTGAACCAAAACTAGAACCAAGAACTTTTCCTAAGTTCTTGTTTCATGTTTCATCTTGATCTCAATTTCTACGCCTGTCTTTGTTTGTTGGGGTTTAGATTTTAGACCTTTGTTAGAACTCTGTACTCACTAAGGGTTCCGTGTCATGTCCTTTCCCGATCCCGACTCCCGCCTACATTCATTCTTCTGATGGTGCATTTGTGACCTCGATCCCGATCCCAAGGCCCAAACAACCCCACATTTATGTTTACCCGTTAGCACACATGAATGAGTTTTATTCCTATTGCTCCTCGGTTTTCGCTCATTTCAACTTGTACACTTTGATGGAGCGAACCAGAGTGGCGCTAAGGGTTGGGATTATGTTTTCACTTTGATTTCTCGCCATTAGGTTGTATTTTTCGCTACGTTTGTGAGGTAGGAATCTTCTCTTTTGCTTTCCTATTTTTTTTCATCTGTGTGTTTGTTTTTCCCATTATATTGCATTTATGGTTTCTTGTTTTCTTTCGTTGCTTATTCTTTCTAGTATGTTTTTTGTTTTCTTGGCACCCTTTGGTGCGTTGTTCTTTGTCCTCAAACCCTTTAGATCATTTTCCCTTTTTCCCTTTTTTTGTCGTGTTTGGTTTTGTGTTTTATGGGCGAGATTTTCTATTCTCACCATGCCCTAGTTTTCCTAGGGTTTCCATACTACCTGGTCAAGTCTATTTTAAATTTGAAAAAAATTAAGTTTTGACCATTACAAATCAAATCTTGATCTCAAAGGAATGATTAAGGATACTGTTAGATTTATTTTTCCTTCGTATTTGTTGATTGTTTCAAATCCTGATTCCCACACCTCTTTCAAAATTGGGATTTGGAACTGCACTATGGCCTTTTTACCACTACTTGGGTCCAACCATTTTCTTTGTCCTGATTTCGACTTTTGATGTTTCATGTCAAGATCAGAGTTTGGGTTGTGACTTTAATATGCTCAAGGATTTTGACAATGTATCATCTTATGTCCTGATTCTGATCCCCACATTACCATCGGGATCGGATTTTGAACTGGCACCAAACCCTTGAAGTAGTCTTAAGTTCCATCAGTTGGTGTCATTTTGATCCCGAATTTTAACACAAAATTAGAATCGAAACTCAAAGTGAACCTTCTCCACTTGTATTCCATAGGTTTGGTTTCAAAGAAAGTACTAATTTTGACTCTTGATATCTCATCAGGATTGGAACTCAAGGTGTTACTTAAATTTATTCACTCCTTGGATTCCAGTCTCAAAAAAAAGCTTGATTCTGACTTCTGATAACTCATCAGGATCGAAACCTAGGGTGATCCTTCAATTGATCCCGTTTTTAGAGTGTTGATACCTAGTGCCATCTAGATCCCAATTTTTGAACACATTGCGGGATTGAATCACGAAACAAAAGTGAAGTCTTCTCACTAGGATAGGTATAGGTGTTGAGTTAAAACCCGATTCCAATGTTCGATAGTATTGAAAGGGTGTTGTATTGGGTTCAGGTTCAAGGTTTTCCCTGATCCTGACTTCTGATATAGTTCAGTGTTATGCTTAGAATGGTCAAGTTCTTGGTTCTATCCCAAACTTGAAACCCGAAAACACTGGATTAACTTGTAAAATAGGAATCTCTCTTGAATAAATGGGATTTAATATGAATGTTGGTTCAAATTTTTTTCCTTACATTTCTTCTTTTGTCTAATAATGATCTATACTACAGGTACTAATAAATGTCTAATTTAGAGGAAGAAGTAGCTGGTGAAGAAACATCAAAGGGAACAAGGGTTAAAAAGCTAAAACTAGAGTAGGTTCCTGTCACTATGAAGTACAAGTTCCAGGGGACCCCAATACCATCCAAATTTGGTTATGAAGTCATGAAGATTACTGACACACTTGTGGGCCACATTGACTTGGAGCAATTTTATCATGATACTTTTTTTAGAAGATGCTTCCCCAAGGGCCAAGAGGATTGTTGATTTTGGGTTGGCACATGTGGCTACTTTCCCTATTGTTGTGCAATGTCCGAAGTTCATATTAACTATTACACAAGCTTATAATCCAACTTAGAGGCAGTGCATTGATTCACAAGGAAATGTGATCATTGATTTAACTCCTGGGATGATTAGGCTGGTTTTTCATCCTCCTCCTCATGCCAACCCCAGGATTATGTCTGAAGCTGATGCACTGAAATGAAGGGCAGCATATGAGGAATGGAACAAAAGGCTCATTAACAAGAGGTGGCTGAAAATAGAGAAGAAATCACTAAAGAAGTTACCACCTAAACCTAAGAGGTCTAACTTCTCTGAGTATATTGGTTATATGATCACATTGTTAGCAAGAGTATTTGGGAAAGAAGATTCTCATACCTTTGAGAATTGGATGTTCCCATTTATTCAACTGATTCTAGATGGATAATGATATTTGGATTGGGGACAAAAATTTGAGACAACATCCATGATCAAATGATTAAAGGGAAACCAAGACATTTTATGTGTCTTTATATGTGATATATTGTGTTGCAAGAATGAGACAGTTTTCGGGGTTAAATGTTGTGGGATCAATAGATGATGGTTTAGATCAAAAGAAAGCATGGGAACACTATGATCAGTTGGAGATGAAGGTAGTAAAGAGGCACTTCAAAAGAGACAATGATGCCTTTATGAATTAAATCAATTTTTAATTCATTTCTTCTCTCTCCTCATGTCACATCATCCATAATCCCCTCTAATCTAGATTAGTTTAATTAATCTATGATTGGGATGTGCACACCCTTAATCATCATTAGGGTCACATCCTCCATAATCTCCCACTTGCCTCTAATATGTCATTAATTCATCTAATCAGGTATTTGCACAACCTTAATCACATGCTTAACCCAACCTAATCTCCATGCCATTTATGGCATGTGTCCTCAGTCAACTACATTAAATGATTTCTCCTTTTGGAGAAGGCACCCCCTTTCCCATGTGAATTTTTAATTCACATTTATTTGTCTAATGCATTTTAAGGAATTTAAAATTCCTTCTCCCATCCTCATGAGGATTTTTGAGGAATTTTTAATTCCTCCATGTCCTCTCATCCACATGTGGACAAGGACCTCCTTTATGAGGATATCTTGTCCCCTCCCAAGGTACAACCTAGTACCTCCACATCATCCCTCTCCTTCCATATCACTTGCCACATGTCAAGATGTGAGGGCTTATGGGTTCTCATCTCACCCAACCCTTTATCTTGTCCATCTTGGCTTAATCTTGACCATTCATTCTTTTAGAGGCACTTCCCCTAAAAATGGTGGAATTTCCCCTATTTTCACTATCCATTCTAGTAATCAAGCATTCAAACACTTAGCCAATTTTCAAGTTTCCAAGCCTTCCATCCACCATTGTTGTAGCATTTTAAGCCTTCATCTTGCATCCATCCAACTACCCACAATCTCCATTGCATTCCTCATCCTCTCACCATCATTTAGAGCTAGATTTTATGATATTTTTCCACCAAGGAGCACACATATCAAATGATCAAAGAGCCAACCAAGGCCACCAATCTAAACAAAGTAAAAGGTTCTAATGTCTTGTGTTTTTGTTTAGATTCAACTAGGCTAATCTTGAGGTGATTGTTTTGTGTTTTTCCTTTGTTGCTTTAGTTATTTTTGCATCTTAGGGTAGGAATTTCACATTGCACACATTTCTAGCACACCCACTAGGACCCAAGTCATGGGTCTAATTTACTTTTGCTTGTTGTTTGAATTTTGCAGGTTATGGTTTTACGCGCAGGGGTGAATCCATCCCCCGAGGGGAAAACTTGCTCGACACAGAGGTGAATTTGCATTGATAACAGGCGAAGTTGTATTTGACCTTTCGAGAAAGGTATAAACTTACAACCTTTGACCATAATCACCAAGTTCAGAGGCAAATTTTCTTAGGACTACCTGAAGAGGTGAAACAACTAAAGATAGAGGCAAACACAAATGACTTACAGAGGTGAAATTGTATATGCCCCTCCATCTGACAAGCAACCACGACCTCGCCCATCCTTCCAAATAGGTGATTTTGATTCACAGACAAGGGCAAAATTGTCTCACACAGAGGTGAATTGGTAATAATCCAGAACTTGTAATTTTTCAATTTGAGCTATAATTCAATTTCAGTTTTGGATACCGACCAACTAACTTGTTTGTCAGTGATCTATGTTATTTAACTAATGATTTGTGCAGCTTGTTCCATGCTTGGAAAATACTGGTAGTGAGAACTACTAATCTATTTTCTGCAAGACGATCAGTCAAAGACTTTAGTTAGCTCTCTTTGTTTTTTATCACACTAATATAGGCACATTTAGCTTAATTAAAGGGTCAATTAACTTGTTTGTTGTGTTTAGGAGAAAATTGTTGACATATCCAGTCCGCTTGCACCTCTCGGTGATCTTGGGTGACGAGAAATCACAATTCATTCTAGTCTAGTCTAGTCTACCTAGGAAGTGCTAGTGCATCTAAGCTCTCCCCTTATGCTACGTGCGAGCCTACGAACTAGTCGAAGCATCTAGTATTTTTTTCCCTTAGCGGGACCTGCTTGGGATTTCATCACCTGGGGGACGATCCCAACCACATGTTACCAACAGGATATATAAAGGGGAAGAACTAAAGTTGCACCCCAATCCAGTCACGTCGTGTCTAGTAAAGCGTTGAAGCTAGGGTGATACCTATATAAGATGTATAGGGTTGGTCTGAGTTTCTAGTACCTCACTAAGGCTCTTGATCCATGCTTTTCATAGGCTAGTGTTCATGATTGTTCCTCACTTACCTAGCATATATCGAGGATGCACGAGATATCCTGTACAGCCTGGATAGAGACCCGTGTTTTAGCCACAACTTGGTGTAGTGTAGGGGATGCACACCGTACCCCGAAGTTACTCACCATGTACTCCCTTGGGTTGAGATAGAAATCCTCATGGTGGACTATGATAGTCTCCAAGAGAGAGCGTGAAAATGAGCCTATGGTGTTTGTTGATGAGTTCCACTAAATTGTTAGCTATTTTCCTTCATGAGAAAGGGTGATCTAGAGAACCACCCCGATATCATGGAGTATTAACCTTGGGTTTTCCACCAAAGATGGTGGGCCTACATCAAGTTTGTAAAATCTTAACACTAATTCTAGGATTATGCTACTTGGCGTGTTGTCTTTGTGTGATACCAGTGCTTGTCATCATTTTGAGTCAGTCCAACTTTTATGTTAGTTGTTTGCTATGTTTTTGTGCTTTGTCGTAGTCTACCTCTACCCTCAATGGCTAGTTCACTTCTCATAGAGGTTAATTTTCATTATGGACAAGCAATCCTACCTAGTAAAGGGGCGATTTTGTGTCTTGGTCTGGTCTAGGTCAACCTTTGGGCGAGTTTGTCCTTGTCAGGGGAAAATTTTCCTATGGGTCCCATAGTTAGGTGACCCTACGTCCGCCTGTTCACTAAATAAGTGATCTTGCCTAGCCCTTAGGCGAGTCTGTGTCTAATCTATACCCTTCGAGTCTTTTTGTCCCCTTGGGATAGGCAATCTTGTCACCTCCTTGAGAGAACATGTTGTTCACAAGGGTGATCTTGTGTCTAATTTGAGTCATCCTCGTTTGCATATTCCCTAAATAGGCGATCCCGTCAAACTCTTAGGTGAATCCATGTCTCGTCCATGTCTTCCTCATCCATACATCCCCTAGAATAGGCAAACCTATTGTCCACAGGGGAAAATCCACATTTGTCTGTACCATCCTTGTCCATACAGTTTAAGACATAGGCGAATCCATTTGTCCGATAGGTGATCCTGTCATAGGTGTCTCCATTCCTATCCATACAACTAAGGAAATAAGTGAATTTGTCACCCATTGATAGCCAATTTTTCTTGTGTCTGTACATCCCAAGATAGAGGTGATCTTGCTTTATAGATAGATGACCCTGTCCATCATTTTTGCCTATTTCTTTTCAGCCCCTTAAGATTTAGACGATCCTAAGTCTTAGAAGGGTGATCCTACATCCTAGATAGGTGATTTTGTCTCTCATGTCTTCTCATTTCCTCTAAGTGCCCCTTAAGATAGAGGCAATTCTGAGGCCTAGAAGGGCAATCTTGTGTCCTATATAGGTGAATATGATTGACACAGAGGTGAATCCATGGTCCTTTAGATAGGAAAACTTGTCACCTAGAGGGGAAAATTTGTCAAACATAGAGGTGTATGCATTGCCCATACAAAAATCTTGAGAGTTAATCCTGTGGGCCACTAAAAGGCTGTTGTTATTGAGTTCGATTTCGTAATCAAAAAATTTGTATCATCATCCATCTGCCCATAATTTCCATTTTAGTCCTTTTGCATTTTCCATAAGTCATTGAAACCTTAATCAAATCACATAGGTGCATCTTAGAACACCCCTAGGTTGCATATCCATCATCAATTCATCAATCCCAATCCCCTAGACTTCATTTTAAAGGTTTTTATCCAAGTTGGCTTAGGTCTTTGGTCCTGATTATCATCCTTCACACTTACTTAGGATTGTTATCCATCCTGAGTTAGTAATCATCCATGGCCAGTCAATCTACTTCCATCTTGAGGTAGATTCAGTGTTGTAATCATCCTTTTTGTCGTCTAATCTGATCATCAACATCTCATGTCATTTAGATAAAACCTCTGTTGGTTTACTGTTAATCATATCAATCCAATCCAGTTAATCATCTGATCCTATCAATTGTCTAATCTCGTCAATCAATTTAATCGAATCCAATCCCATCGGCTATCCAATCCATCAATCAATCCATCATCTAATCCAATCCATCCTTTAATTATCACCCAGGTCATTCATTTAAGTGCATCCTAGAGCTTAGCATCATCTTAGTCCACCTGGTAGTTTTCATTTTCATTCCCATTACCCGATTGTAAGCAAGTAAACTCATGGCAGAACAACAAGCCCAAGGTGCTCAGCCTCATATTCCTCAAGATAATGAACCCACCAACGGTGGCTCATCACAATCCAATATTGAAATCCACACTACATCACCTCCTACTAATGAGAGTATGGTCAACCAACCTGAGGTCACAGTTGACGAATACCTCAGTAATCCCACCAATGTCCAAGTGACTAATCATCTCCTTAATGAACGCGAGGATAAAATCCCAACCACTTTATTCATGTAGAGTATCAAGCCACCGTTGGGGTTCAACTTATCCAAGTACATCAATATCACACCTCCTACACCCCCAGTGCTGCAAGATCCTCAAAATTCCCAAAATAATCCAAGCAATTCATACATCCCTGAAGGTCCACCACAAGAGGGTTGGTATCAACCTAGGTTCAACAATGTTGTGCTTTATCAAGTACTACCCCCTATACCACCTCCTCAGGTTCCAATTTCAGTTATGGGTGCACCTGATCCAAATATTCCTCAAGGCCCCTATCCTAACAATCCTCTTGGTCTTGGTATGCTACAGGGTCCTCCCAATTTTCCAAGCATGAACATCCCACAAAGCTCAACCCCCATATCATCTGCACCACCTCTTTCACCTAACCAACCAAGTCAATTACTAGGGAATACTGGGGGAAATCCTTTTGTTGCACCACCTCCACCTCCTCAATCTACACCCGCATCAAACTTACTGCCACCTCCATTCACACCTCAACCACCACCTTAAGGAAATATCCCATCCTCGCATCAACCTCAGGGTAACCCGCAATAGGCACCACCATCACAACCATCTCATCAACAATTATCACAACAACCCCCATCTCAATCTTCACAGCATATCCCAATTCCTTTACAACCTCCACTTCACACACATGTTACTTCACAACATCAACAATAGCCTCCACACTAGCCGCAAGGTATTCCGTCACAACCCCCTCACCAATCACAAGCTCCTTCTCACCAGCCAACATCATCCCATCAATTACCTCTGCACCAACCACAAGTCTCTCAAAAACCCCAAATCCCATCTTGACCTCTATACCAACAACCACCACCTTACCAAGCATACACAAATCTTGATGCAACCGCAACAATCCTTCTAGCAAATGCTAGGAAACCCTGCTACCCAATATCTCTATCACCCATATAGCACATATTTTGCATATGCCACCACATCCAATCCTAATCCCAGTTATCCTTATCATAACCCCCAACAATCCCAACAACAACATTCTTATATAAATCCCCAACAACTGCAACAAAATCCCTACTATCAGTAGCCTAATCTGCAATGGCCTTAGTATGCTCCCCAACAATCAACTACTGCTTATAATTACCAATCCAATTCGTATTAATCCCAATTGCAACCATTATATTTGCAGGGTGGTTCCACCTCATATTACCAAACCCATTCATCCTATCAGCAGGGTGCCTCTACCTCATATTATCAGGCCTCACCATCATATCAACAATCTTATGCCAATCCCCAATCCATGCAGCCTAATCCCTATAAACAAGCATCTTCATATTCACCTCTTCCATCATATGATCAAACTGTTCTAACCCCGTCCACATCATATTAGCCATATTATCCTTATAATCAATTCAATCTGAACAATCCTCCTCCATCAACACCTATCAATAAGGAGTGGGAAGAAATAAAATCTTCCTTAAAGGACTTGCAAGTAGGGTTGTCCAAAAAAACTTATAAATTCAAAGAAATTTTTCCCTATCCATTTGATCCCTCCATCTCACTTGTACCCTTTCCTAAGCACTTTGAAATGCCCAAGTTTGATAAATACAAAGGAAAGAGTGACCCAAGAAACCATATGTAGGAATTCTACACACATTGCCAAGAAGTCCTGCACAATGACAATTATCTTTTGCGGTTATTCCCCAGGATTCTAATGGGGATAGGTCTAGACTGGTTTATGGATCTTCCATAGGGGTCCATTTCTTCTTTTGTAGATCTATCAAAAAAATTCATCACACACTTCTCCTTCAATTTGGAGAAGGATATTGACACTCTAGATCTTCTAAAAGAGAAACAATGTGAGGGAGAAACCTTCACAAGCTACTTACAAAGGTGGCGTTCCCTGGCTAGGTCTAAAATCCACTCTCACTGAGAAGGATATGGTGACCATTTTCATTACAAATGCCCATCCTGATATGGTGCATAATCTTAATCTTCATTGTGTCACAACCTTTTCAAAGGTCATAGAAAAAGGCATTATCATTGAGAGGGTCCTCATTGCCAAGGGACAAACCAAAATCTATAACCCAGACAAGGATAAGTCATCTGGAGACAAGTCCCACTACTAGAATAAAAACAAGAATGTTGTCAATGATGGTGTCACTAATACCAAGCAAATCCAAGTGGCCAACACCTCACAAAGGTTGCAATATGTCTCCAATCAACCATTGGTTTCTAACATCATATTTGTGCCACGGGGTGCACCACGTCCTCCTCCACGGTCCAACTAGTATAACCAAGGAAATAACAAGCATACATTCACTACTCTCAGAGAGTCCTTGGATGTTGTCTTCAAGAGGCTCTTGCAAGTGAGTTATCTAGTCACTTATCCTATTATTAAGCCTTTCGACAAGTCCAAGCCAAATCCCACTTGATATAGGGTAAATGAGTACTATTACTTTCACAAAATCAAGGGTCGTTCCACTAACAAGTGTCAAGGACTTAAAACGTATATCCAAGATCCCATATATCGAGGAGATATAGTAGTGGATGCTAATCAAGTGACGTCATCCAATGGCCAACTACAAATATATCAAAATTCTTTCCCCAAGCACAATCAAGGTCCTAATACGTCCATGCTAATCCTGGGCCTGGCAATAACAATAATCAAAATAATAGCATGAACAATATTAGTTATACGAATGCCCTATAACTATGATGGAATAGTTATGTGCATTAGCTAGGTAGAGCCCCGCGTATACATGATTAATGTTAAAGGGAAAGACCTACAATGTGATGTTACAACCTACCGCATCCTCATATCCATTCTTGGACCTTCCACATCATCCCAACCAGCTCCTGTTAGCTCCCAATATAATATTCTTGATCATCTTGGAAAGAATCCCGCTCAAATATCCATCTTATATTTACTTAAGTCTTCCCCTGTCCATTAGGAAATCCTCACCAAAGCTCTTCAAGATACCCACATTCCTAATGATATAGATCTTACTCAATTTCAAGCCTTAGTAGGACATCTGTCATCCACATATCAATTGGGCTTCAGTTAAAATGATATGTTGTCCAACGATTCAAACCATAACCATCCTCTCCACATTGAAGTCCTTGTGGCATGTCATAACGTGAAAAAAGTTCTGGTAGATAATGCCTCTACCCTCAACCTTTGTACACTAAAGTTCATAAAATATGTAGGGTATACCCACGCTAACTTGAATAATCAGACTATCACCATCAAAGCCTATGATAACACGAAAAGAGACTTTGAAGGAATCATTTGTCTCCCTATTCAGGTTGGCCCTGTTGTGTAGTATACCACGTACCACATCCTTGATTTGGGCCTCCCATACAACCTTCTCCTTAGCCACCCATGGATCCATGACATGCAAGCTATCCCGTCCACTTACCATCAATGCCTGAAATTCCCATTCAATGGGATGGAAGTAACCATACATGTGGATCCACAACCTTTTGAATATTGCCGCACTTTAGAATCTTCCTTCCCCTACTCCCACTACTGTCCAAGATTTGAAGTGTGGACACCTCAGGCATCATATTCCAATCTATCCTCCAATCCATCATCCACCACCTCATCCATTCCATCCACTACACCTGAATCCACTATCACCAAGGTCTAGATCATAGACAATGGTTGTGGAGAGTACGAGATGTGTACAACTCTAAACATGGCAACCATTCCTTTGTCTCCTCGTACCTATGGCAAACCTTCTTAGTCTACACCAAAAGAAGAAGATAAGACAATAACACTCAGCTCTAAGGACATGGGGTCTAACACTTTTCTGATCCCCAAGAATATGACAAGATCAACTAGATGATGACATCAATCAATGGATATATAGGGAAGAATCTGAGCCTTTTCCCCCCCTTATTGAATATTTCGAAGAGACCTATCCTCATGCATCCAAGTTAGCTAAAAAAACTACAATTATTAGGGGGGTCTTGGCATAGAAGAACAGGGAAGATTGCAGCCTATTGACACATTTGTGTGACCTAGAAATTTGGGCTTAGGCTATGATAAAAAGAAAAAGGGGTCTACAACATCCACTGGTACTTCTAATAATTCCAATGCAGATGATTTCCTTGATGACATACCAGAAGAAGAGGCCATCATACTCTCCTATGATGATGTAGATCTCCTTGCCCTATTTGACTCCACATCCATCTTCACCATTATCCTATCCCTTTGCCATCCTAACCTCATTGATTTAGATTTACAGAGTAGTACACCTATGGAAACCTTTCCTTCAGTGGACACTTATGTGCATCTCATGGGATTGGGGGAAGATGAACACCCTAAGGTTGCAAAAGTAAAAGGAAACAAAACAAAAAAGGGTCATCTAGTGAAAACCTTTCTGAGGTATTTCCTCACTCATCAAAATTCAAAATAAAGGTTGTATCCAATAGTGAAAACCTCAATGAGGCGCTGGAGGATGGGGATGTTCATCTTCCCCTTGTTGGAACTTAGTTGTCTAAATGGTCTTCTATATTGATCAAAGAGATGCAAGAGGTCAATTTGGTAACAAAAGAAGACCCTAAAATCACTTATGTAGCCAAATCATTATCAGAGGAAGAGAATTCCATCATTGTCAATCTCTTAAAAGAATGAATCATCAACTTCACATGGACCTATTCAGACATGCTAGGATTAGATACTTCCTTGGTTGTGCACCATTTGGATGTTCATCTGAATGCCAAACTTGTTAAATAGAAACTAAGAAAAATGCATCCTCAAGTGGCCTTGCTCGTCAAGAAAGAAGTGGAGAAACTACTAGAGGTTGGGTTTATAAGTCCTATTGATTATTCTGATTGGATATCCAATATAGTGCCTATCACCAAACCAAATAGGAATATTAGAATTTGCATGTATTTTTGGGATCTTAACAAAGCTTTCCAAAGGATGATTTCCCACTTCCAAACATTGACATGTTGGTTGACCTCACAGTAGGGAATGCCATGCTATATCTTATGGATGGATTTTCTGGCTATAATCAAATCAGAATTGCACCCGAAGATCAGCATAAAATTTCCTTCACCACTCCTTGGGGAACCATATGCTATAATGTCATACCCTTCTGTCTCAAAAATGTGGGGGCAACCTATCAACGTGCCATGACTATTATCTTCCATGACCTCATTCATATCATAGTGGAAGATTATGTTAATGACTTATTGGGGAAGTATAAGACTAGAGAAGAACATCACATGATTCCAAGGAAAGTCTTTGAACAACTAGAGCAATACAAGTTGCGTCTAAATCCAAAAAAGTGTGTGTTCGGTGTTACATCTGGAAAGTTATTAGGTTTCATAGTCTCTAGAAGGGGTATTGAAGTAGATCCTACCAAGGTCAAGGAAATAATGGAATGCCTCTGCCACTTAATCTCAAGCAATTGAGGAGCCTTCAAGGGAAGCTACAATCCATCAGGTGTTTTATAGCCTAGCTTGTTGACAAGTGTTAATCATTCACACATATCCTGCGCAAATACACCACCTTCAAGTGGGATCCATAATGTCAGTAAGTCTTTGACAAGATTAAGGATTACTTGTCTCATCCACCCATTCTAATGCATCCTATTCCAGGTAAACCACTTCTATTATATATCTCAACTACATCAGTTGCACTAGGGGCATTATTAGCGCATCATAATGAGTCTTCTAAAGAGCGTGCAATCTATTGCATCACCCAAACATTGGTGGGTTATGAACTCAACTACTCCCCAGTGGAAAATTCTTGTATGGTAGTGGTCTTCAATTCACAAACTCTTCATCATTACATGCACATTCATCCCATCAAGCTAATATCAAAAGTTGATCCACTTAAGTATTTGTTGTCCAAGACTTCTCTGACTGGTCGCATGGCCAAGTGGGTCATGCTACTGAGCAAATTTGACATAGAGTACATAGACCATAAGGAAATCAAGGGACGAGTCATAGCAGATCAATTGGTCAATGCTCCTTTGGTGGATGCATATCCGTTAGTAGCTGAGTTTTCCTAATGAAGAGGTATTTACAGTTGCAGAAATAGATACATGGATGCTCTACTTTGATGGGTCATATACACATAACGGAGCTGGTGCAGGTGTCTTATTTGTCACCCCTCAAGGTGATTATATCCTAAAGTCATTCAGATTAGCATTTCCATGCACCAACAATATAACAGAGTATGAAGCTCTTATCATTGGTCTTAGAATCACCATCCAATGGAACATTACCCATCTACGAGTCTTTGGCGATTCCCAACTGATTATCAAATAGGTCAATGATGAGTTTCATACAAAGGATGACAAGCTATTACCCTATAAACACATGGTGGATGACTTCAAGAAGTACTTCACCTTCATCTAGTTTGAGCAGATTCCTAGAGTCCAAAACAAGGCAGCAGATGCAATGGCTAGAATCAGTTCCCTCATCGACAGGCCCAAAGATCGAACGAACTATGAATTCCTCGTTGAACAACTTCTAATCCCATTATATGATGTCCTTGATAATGAGATGGTGTGCGATATCATAGGTCCTGAATCACCCTGATACCATGACATTTACACTTACCTCCATGATAACATCTTACCACTTGACCTTACCCAGAATAAACGCAAATCATTTATCCAACATATTTCCTACTATACTATCATAGGAGATACACTTTATAGTCAAGGGTATGATGGCACACTTCTTCGGTGTCTCAATGAATCAGAATCCCGTGTTGCATTAAGTGAGGTGCATAGTGGTGTTTGTGGGTCCCATTCTAATGGTATGGCCCTAGCCAAGAAGATTTTGAGAGCAGGATATTATTGGCCCACTATGGAAAATGATGCTTGTGGGTTCATAAAGAAATATGTACCATGCCAACAACATACATATTTGATCCATGCTCCTGCACAAGACTTACAGCCTATCATTTCTCCATGGCCTTTTTCACAATGGGGTTTTGACCTAATCAACAAGCTTTACCCTCCATCATCCGATAGTCATACATTCATCATCACCACCACTCAATACTTTACCAAGTGGGTGGAAGCAATTCCACTACCTCAAATCATGGTTATTCAGATATCCAAATTCATCCTTTTCCATATTCTCTGCAGATATGGAATCCCTTCTACCATCATCATCAAAAATTGAAAGCCCTTCAAAAATTAGTTTATGAAACACCTTTGTGAGACATACCATATCTAACACCATTGGTCCACGCACTATTACCCACAAGGTAATGGTCAAGTAGAGGCAACCAACAAGTCCCTCATCAAAATCCTTAAAAAGGTGGTCAACAACACTAGTCGAGATTGACACCTCCATCTCCATCCCGCCCTTTGGGCTTACTACGCATCCATCCGCACACCCACAGGCACTACCCCATATTCCATCATTTATGGTGTTGACGCTATCTTGCTGATTGAGGTTGAGATCCCATCATTTCCAATCTCTCTAAAGTATCTTATCAGTGATGAAGATACTTGAGTTGCATGGTTAAGTCAACTAGAACTCCTGGATGAAAAGCACATCAGGGCCTACAATCATCTATAAGCATATCAACATCGTCTTTTGAGAAGCTACAATAAGAAGGTCCATCCACGCCAATTCAATTTTGGTGATCTAGTCCTTAAGGAGAATCAACACACCCACAAGATTGAGATGAGAAGGGAAAGTTTTGAGGCAAATTAGTTGGGTCCTTATGTTGTCACAACTAAATATGGTTTTGGGGCATATAGGCTCACTACACCTGAGGGGGAACCCTTAGAGGAGCCTATCAACATCATGCACCTAAAGAGGTTTTACACCTAAGTCAATTGGGCTATCCTGTCTTGAAAAATACCAAAAAAAGTAAAAAAAAAAAAGTCAAAAAAAATAAAAGTCAAAAAAAATAAAAGTCAAAAAAAATTTGTAAAGAGACATAATTTGTCCTATGGTGAAAACCACCCTTGGTGCCGCCTTGGATAAGTACGTTTGGTGAAAACCTTCCAATAGGTGCCATTCATAGAGGGCTTAATCATTATCTACCTTATGTCCTAGTTACTTTATTCTTCCATCCATCGTATCCTCGCATCTTATCCTCACATCCTATCAATCCAGTCCTTCCATCTGCATCCACTTATCCGTCACTTGGTATGTTTTGGTTGAGAATTGGATGATTCAAATCGACTATCCGCAATCTTGAGCTTTTGTCCCAAATTTGAGCTTTCGTCGTTTGTCCATCAATGTCGCTTGTTGGTCTTATGTCCTCATCTAGGATCTCTCATCGTGTCACTCATCACTAGCTCTCATCTCATCTTTTGTCCTTTTGTCGAACTACGTTGCCCTTGCACTTTCATGTAGGCAAGGCTAATCATTTGATTGGCCCCCAGGGCATTTGTTTGCCATGTCTTTATCTTCCATCGAGGTCTCCATTGTCCTCTTTTCACTTTTATTCATGGTTAGTCATCAGTCTTTTATCGAACTACAAGGGCTCTGCGCTTTCACGTAGGAAAAGCTAATCTTTGATCAACCCCCAAGCCCCTAGGTCTTTAGGGTGTGTCTCTTTGTTGTGTTGTGTCATAAAGTATGTCCCTACCTAGTTGATTCCTAACAAAAAAATTCCTTTAGTATCTTGAGGTCCAATCAGTTTCAAATATCCTGGGTCGTGTCGATCATTTAGTCTATCCTCCATCTTTGGTCTTAACAAGATGAATCCTTCCTAATCAGACCGCATCATTATCATGGTCATTTTAAGTTGTGTGGATTAATCTCGATCGATTATTCTAAGCATCTTAAGTTCATTCCATTTCACTATCATTTCATTGCATTATCATTTTAGGTTGTTTAGAATTATTATTCTAAACATACTAGTTCATATCATTGCATACATTGCATTACATTACATCCATCCATAACATTAACACATATGCATACATCAAATTTTTCATTCATTGCATCCCATTACATTTTGATGCCACAATCACATCGTAATAATATGCTTGGAAAATTTTCCCACTAAAATTAAAAGCAAATTGATTGTACAGTGTACAACATAGATATCCATTTGTTGAATCAATCACAAGGATTTCTAAACATATCCATTGTAAGCATAAGTTTTTCATCTACACATATTCATTGCCACCTACATCACTAACCATTAGTACCACATCCATGACATACATCATAAATCATCCATCACATCTTGCATCACAACACGTTAGACATAATGCATATAACATCAACATAAGCATAAATCATAATCATCATCTTAACCATATGCATATCTCATAATCATCATCATACACGTGAACATAAATAAACATCCATCCCATAATAACAACATAGTGTCAAAAATTTCCATCGCATATCATCTATATCAAAATTTATAATGTCCATCATAATCCATAATAAAAACCATAAAAAGTCCATAATAAGTCCATATTAAAAACATAACATAACAATTCCATCATAATGTCCAATGAAACCCATCAAATAAGATACAAGTACAGAGCTTTGATCAAGTACAGAGAGTACATCTCCTCAATGAATAAAGAATAAAGAATAAATAAATCAATGAATGAAATAATCTCTGGAATCTATGCTAAGGAGTTTGTAGCCTCTGTTTTTATATCCTGCATATACACTTTGCACCTGTCAAAACCTATATCCTATATCCACTCTCCTGTCTACCTTGAGTTTCTTGTATTTGATCTCTAGGGGGATTCTAGCATTGATCCTCTACCTCAGGGGGTGTCTCACGATAACTTCTATATCCTTGTGTATGGGTGGCCCCAAAGTGTGAAGGTGTGGGCATCTATGGCACGACTCTAATATATGGAAAGACCCTCTGTGCTAGATCTGGGATGGCCTAATGATATGCAAACATATAGTATGCAGCCTTTGTCCTGGCATCGGCTTCCTCCATCGCCTATGCTCTCGCTAGATCCCACTCTATCATGTATCTATCTCGTAGCCCAATGATATGCCTCCTCTCACTCTCCCATGCCTCCTGGGCCATCGACATCTGATCCACCTATTCCTGTAGCTGAGATATCTATTGTGCTGCTACATCCTGCTCCCCTTGCAGTGTTTGTACTTGGTCCTCTATTGTCTTTGCCCTCTCTAGCAGTCCCCCTACATCCCCCATTGTCACCTTAGCACACTCTGCTCTATCACATAGCTCATCTCTCTCCCTCCTCATCTCCTCCAAGCCACGCTACATCTTTGACACCTACTTCCTTAGGTCATCTCTATTTGTATAGGCCTCCTATACCTTAGTGATGCCTCATCTGCCAAGGCCTTGTAATCCTTGTCTCCATCCCTTTGCAAAGCCTATAGTTTGTCTACCTCCCTCTGTAGCATGTCTTTGTCTACCTTAGACTCCCTAAGTCGATGCTTGGCTATACCTAGTCAAGTTAGGGCTCCTGTCAATAGTACAATAGGATCCTCAGGTGGTGGGGGTACATACAACACCATAGCCAATGGGTGTACCTCTGGAGCATCCACCTCCATCTCCTACTCCTCTCCTTGTGCCTCCTCCATCTTAGCATCCCCATCCCACTCTCTCCTCTATCGGTCACCTCTCCTCCTCCTTTGTGGTCAAGCCAACTCTCTCTCATCGTCAGATCCAAATCCCAGTGCACCTACAATCGGCTGCACTATCATGGTCTCCCCTCTACTCACCATGCAAAGTACCATATTGTGGTCTCTGCGTCTGCTGATCCTCTCCTCCATCGGTACTACGTTAGTGGGACTATTTCCTACATCTTCCATACATACTCAGCCATAATCGACTCTCCCCATAATGTTGTTGGCTCCCTGGTGATCCGTTAGAACCTCTATGGTCCTATAGGAATATCATGGTGTATCCTAAACTACCTAGTGACCCTATTTGGTTTGTGCAACTCCACAATATATGGATCTCAGCCAATCAAATGGTAAACTGAAAAGAAGTAGCCTTTGTATCTCCTATCATCGTCCCTCCATCCCTGAAAGTGTCGTACCATGTAGGGTCTCTAGGTGATATCCCCCTCCCTCAACCCATCCAATCTCCTTTTCCATGTCTCCAACTCACTCACTTCCTAATAGTGGAGCCTCTAGCCATACTCTATCCCCCACCAGTAAGTCATGGGAAAGGTCTCATCTCTCATGCCGACAATAAGAATGTCTGGTCTGGCCACGCTGATATACTCCCATGCCCACACCTGAAGCAGTGTCACATGAGTGATGCTCAACACTCATTTGTAACAGATGATGCCCATGTCCCGATACAACTAGGTTAGCATGCATGCTCCCCACGTAAAATCCCCCTTCTGTCGCTCCATAATGTGTTTGACAACCTCAATCACCTTGGGGCTATAGAAGCATCCACTCTTGTTTAGTAACAAGATCCTGCTGATCAAACCACAAAGGTAGAATGGTAGGTTTGGTACTTGCAATCCCAAGCAAACATCTAGATCTAGCTCCCTCCCCTGGATGGGTAGCTCAAATGATCCAAATATAGCCTATAGGCTCCTGTCCACCGCCTAGCTGCGTGTCTAGCTAATCAAGTTCCCTCAGATGGGCAATCATAAAATCCTCCACATATCCTCTAGAGTGACTATCATCTCCCCTGTCGGGAGATGGAAGGTCAACATCTCTGAGCTCCATCGCTCCATCAGCACTATCAGCAATCCTCGGTGTGCTCAGATGTTGGGATATCCCAACATGTGTAGTAGTCTCACCTGCACTAATGATCCATGGTCTTGGGCATTCATTTCCCTCTGTGTCACCTCCAGAACCGTTGAGTGCCTCTCGCGAGTCTTCAACATCTTGAAGTTTTGCATCCATACAAAACATTTTGTCAGTTTTCCAAAGTGTCATCTCTTTTCTATCATTTTGTATCCCTGCCTCAGGTTTGGTGAATTCGCCTCTATTCAAGGCGAGTTCACCCATCTCCCTTTCCTGTGTGTTTACCTGTCTAGCTAGCACTTTCACCCCTTTTTCATCCTTTCACAAATTCACCTGTTTGTCCAGCGAATCCACCCCTTTCTTGTCTGAGCATGAATCCAACCTTCTTTTCCTTAGGGGAAAATTTGTATTGGCCCTTTTCCCCCAAGGGGCAGTTTTGCATCTGCCCCTGTGTCTTTTCTTCCCCGAGTGACGAATTTGTATTTGCTCTTTTCCCCAAAAGGCGGATTCACATCTGCCTGTTTTCCCTTTGGGTGAACTCGCATTCACTTTTTCCTAGTTTTGGTGAATTCAAATTTTCCTATCTCGATGCACACCTGCCCCTGTGTTGTGCAATCCCACCCTTTCCTTAGAGAGGCGGTTTTGAAATGGCCCCTCCCCTAGTGCATCTACCCCTGCAGAGCGCAAGTTCGCCTATGTCTTTGTCGATCCTTCTGGGTGGGTGAATTTTCTTGTCGAAAGGGTGAATCTTCCCTTCCATGGTGAATCTATGCCCTAATCTACCCGCCCACAATTAAACATGTGCTTAAAAATTCAAATCAAAATCACAAAGCAGGATTTGGGGCCTACCTAGTGTGGTACCTCTTAGTAGTAGTAGAACTGTTGTACCTCCTCGCCTTAGTGGATCAGCTCATCGTCCATGAATGCCTCATCACCACTCCCGCTAGCCATCCTCATCACTCACTTTCTCTCTCTCTCATCTAGTCAGCTGCCAAGTGTGCAAAAGGTGAATAGTAATTTTTTAAATTTACTATTTATAATTTTCACTTTTTGCACCTAGTTAGCCTTTTAATTTTTTGGGTAATTTTTACACTTTATTTAACCTTTTCACCCCTTTTCTTTTGAGGGCTTCCATTCGCACCCCGTTTGTCCATTTTCCTTCTTTCAAAAGCCATTCTTCATGGTTTTTCGCACTTTATCACGTGGTATCCTCTGTTTCTCCATATCGAGAAGTCGCTCTAGGCCCCATTTTCTTCCCCATCTAGCCTCTCGAGGGGGCATACCCTACCATTTTCCTCCATCCTTCCATCCTATTTGCTTCTCCTGTGATACCGGGGCATCATTTAACATTCTTTTCCTTTATCGAGTCGTCTGTGTTCTTTTATTTTCTTCAAGACATTGTTCTTCTAACAGTATTTTGAAGAGGGGTAAAATGTAGACACCTTAATTTGACCACTCCTGTATGGTCAACTTCACCCCTTGTCCCACACCCCTCATCGACATTAATTAAATAATTTATTATTTAATTAATATTGTTCTGCAGCCTAATGTCCCTAAGGTATTTAATAAATTAATTAAATACCTTACCCCCTTTCACCTCTAAATTAAATAAATATCCCAATTTATTTAATTTAGTCACTTTAGCCTTTATGAATTAAATCAAATTTTAATTCATTTTTTCTCTCTCCTCATGTCACATCCTCCATAATCCCCTCTAATCTAGATTAGTTTAATTAATATGTGATTGGGATGTGCACACCCTTAATCATCATTAGGGTCACATCCTCCATAATCTCCCACTTGCCTCTAATCTATCATTAATTTGTCTAATAAGGTATTTGCACAACCTTAATCACATGCTTAACCCAACCTAATCTCCATGCCATTTATGGCATGTGTCCTAAGTCAACTACATTAAATGCTTTCTCCTTTCGGAGAAGACACCCCCTTTCCCATGTGGATTTTTAATTCACATTTATTTGTCTAATGCATTTTAAGGAATTTAAAATTCCTTCTCCCATCCCCATGAGGATTTTTGACATGTCCTCTCATCCACATGTGGACAAGGACCTCCTTTATGAGGAGATCTTGTCCCCTCCCAAGGTACAACCTAGTACCTCCACATCATCTTCACATCATCCCTCTCCTTCCATATCACCCACCACATGTCAAGATGTGAGGGCTTATGGGTTCTCAACTCACCCTAGCCCTTGATCTTTTCCCTCTTGGCTTAATCTTGACGATTCATTCATTTAGAGGCACTTCCCCTAAAATGGTAGAATTTCCCCCATTTGCACTATCCATTATTGCAATCAAGCATTCAAACACTTAGCCAATTTTCAAGTTTTCAAGCCTTTCATCCACCATTGTTGCAGCATTTTGAGCCTTCGTGTTGCATCCATCCAACTACCCACAATCTCCATTGCATTCCTCGTCCTCTCACCATCATTTAGAGATAGGTTTTATGCTATTTTTCCACCAAGGAGCACACATATCAAAATATCAAAGGGCCAACCAAGACCACCAATCTAAACAAAGTAAAAGGTTCTAATTTCTTGTGTTTTTGTTTAGATTCAACTAGGCCAATCTTGAGGTGATTGTTTTGTGTTTTTCCTTTGTTTCTTTAGTTAGTTTTACATCTTAGTGTAGGAATTTCACATTGTGCTTTGACCATCCTTCTCTTCAAACTTTCAATAAATATCTTCCCTTTTGATATGATTTTCCTTCCTTGTCATCAACCATCTCTTTGCTAATAACTTTTCTTAGTCTCTATTATAATCTATTCTCAAGAATCTTTGATCCTAAAAAGCTATCTATACTCATATGATTCTTAGTTAAAAAATTTCCATTATCATTGTCGATTTGGGACTTGACTATAAATGAACCACTATTTCTTACATGAATGTCACCCTTCACTCTACTAAGTTTCCTCTTTCATGTTTTCATGCTATGACTGTCTCATTACCATTGTCATACATTCACTATTGAGTCATCAAGAGACTATCCTTTCATGGTCTTGTTGATGAAATCATTTCCAAACATCATGTTCTTATCTTTGCTCTGAGGTCTGTCTACAAAATATTCATAGTACATGAACCTCATTGTACATGCATTAATGTCAATTAAATTCATACACACAGTCATGTTTTCTAATTCTTCATTACAAGGTCATTGATTGTTAAGGTCTCATTCAAAGTCACAAATCATTATCTTCAACTCAAAACCTCACTGTCACAGATGCTTGTGGTGATTGTCTTTTTTTATTAGGACTATGTTCTAGGTATAGATCTCCTCCTTTATGACTCTTGAGAAAACTTCCTTCATAGCTTGACTATCCTTAATTGATAAAACTATCCCTTCACTCATAAGGATTGTCCTCAAGTTTACTCTCTCGTGCACATAGATAGTCATTTCATGCTTGAACTCACTGTCAGGTTTGTCATAATTTTATATCATCATGAAAAGGGTAGTCTTCATGTTAACTTGATTTAACTTATTGACCTTTGACTGCCCATTGGGCATAATGCTCTTGAAACTCTGCCCATTACTCCTAACCTAGAGTCTAGTGAGGTTTTTTTCCCTACTGCCACTTAACTCATAATTACCTTGCTCACCATTATCTTCCAAAGATATTCCTACTATAATTAATACTATCATCTTCACTTTTCAAAGAAAAAAACCTTTGATATATTAATCAAAAACCTAGCCTAACATTATCTTGTATCTCCCAGTTGGCATGACTTCAATCTCTTCATAGTCCATTTACACTTCTCAAATTCATAGAGTTATCTCTTCCTTTTTGGTTTGACCTACAACTGTAACACCCTCCATAGACTATGATACATGTAATTCCTAACTACACCATTCTAAAACTCCTTGCAAGTTGATCTTCTCAACATGTTGAACCTTGCATGACAATGCCTAGGGATTTGGGCTTGAAATCCAATTGAAGCTCCTCCTTTTGTTTGGTTTGTCTTCATACAATCCAACTTTAGTGATTTCAACCGTCAACTCTTTCAAATACCTCATTACCTTGAAAAAGACTATGTTTAATCAATATCTATCCAATTTGACCATATCCTTTAGCCATAGCATTCTATGAGGTCATAGTCCTTTGGGACATTCTAGAAAATAGTCTAAATGCCTTGCTCTTATGCTTACTTTGCTTTAAGACAACCTTGTCCTTTGGTGACATTGCTACCTCTAGAACTTCTTCACTATGTTTGCTATAGGTGGTTGTCCTTCAAAGTATATAACACTATACTCTTCTATTTTCAACACTATAGAGGACCACCCTTTTAATTTACAAGGTGGTTGTCTCTCCAGATTACCTTGCTATAATAATAATCTCTTCAAATTTTTAATCACACTATCTTCCCTCTCAATACCAATGTTCGATGGGCCAAGTTAGTCTCATTGCTATTCTTGAGTTGGCCTTATGACTGTCTTAGACTTCATTTTAATCATTAACTGTGGAGAACACCATACTGCCTTCCAAGCTCTATAAAACTCTTAATGGCACTGTACCTCTTTAAAAATGAGCTCACTGTCAAGAAGTATGTCACTACCTTTTTCACTAAGCACTTGACTCTGCCCTAATTGAAAGTGATTGTCACTATCTTAGTTAACCCACAACTATCCTTAAGAATTTTGAGGTATAAGAATGATTTTTTACTAAGTGTGAAGGGAGGTGCTGATATGAACATATTCATATCTTCTTGGACTGTCCCTACATTCTTAGGTTGGAACCACTTTCTTTTGGAACCTATCATCATTTGTAGACTCTCATAGACTGTACTATGCTTTCTCTTCAATCTGATTATTGCTTGTACTAACTATCATATTGATGCATGTCCCTTATGTTTTGTGGTTGTTTCACTTGTCTATGACATTGTGACCTCAAAACAAAACTAGCCTTTATCTTGGCCTTATCACCTTTCGGTATGGCTTGTAGCACTCTTCACACAAATTTATAATGAAAACCTACTCACAAATTGATATGCATATCCTTCTACACATCGTCACAAGGGTCCTCTTCACAACAAACTATACTTCACTACCAATAGGCCGTATTTTATGCTTTAGACTATGAACTGCCTCTATTATCCATGTTGAAAACCATGATCTACACCACTTTCTATAGAAATCTCTAACCTCTATCGATGGTCACTAGGGTTGTCATTAATGTGTGACAACCTTTTAAGCTTTAAAACCAATGTCCCTCAGATTGTCATGACATGGAAAAATCATGTGCTTTGCTATTGAGGGTTGCTCATACATCATAGTTGTCACAACTTCATCTCTCATTGTCTTTTCACTGTTTCTTCCTTATTAACAATCATTTCTTTGATAATAGCCCTCCATTTAGTGTCTTGGAGGTCCTTCCTTGAAAACATGGGACTGTCCCTCTATATGGTTTTGAATTCACCAAAATCATGAGAAACATGACAAGTTTTAGCCACTTAATAGGAAAACTTGTCCATTGTGCTATCAACTGAGTATGAAAAATGATTCTTTTTCTTTCTCCATGTTATTGATGTATCATCTGACATTGCCTATGTGAAAGTGGAGACTTAGTTGCACATGAATTTGACCATGAAGACTATGTGTTCATTAAAACTCCTTTGTAAAAAAGCCTTCATCAACCCTTCATGAGTAGATGCTAGATTTTGACAAGGGTTTCACTGTGACTTTTACTTTAGGAAATCACTCAATACTTGTTGCAAATTCTTTCAGTAATAACATACTTTTATGCCTATACTGACATATTTTATTGGCAAGGATAGTTTATAAGGATTTAAAAGCATGCACAAGTCATATGAGGTTTTTCCTCATTTGGACAACACACGAATGACCTCCAAATTGCAACCTCTATACTTCCTTAGTAGTCCTTAATAATTAGTTGTCACCTTTTATCTCTTTACCCTATTACTAGACTTGTTTAATGGTTGATGTGTTTTGGGGATTATTATGTATCTTATGAACCCACGTAGCAGATCACAAACAAATGATATTTATGGAAAAATTTATCATTATTTAATAGGTACTTGATAACACAATAAAACTCTTTTGAAAAGGAAATACACATACTTCATGAGGTGTAGAATACATACCACATAGTAGTTGGGCATTAACAACACTAGAAACATGTGGATTAAATGTGAAAAACTCTTGAAATTCCTCTTACTTGCCCCATCTCCCATTGCAACATGACTTAAGAGCTCTCCTTGTGCCTCTATGGAAGACTTTCTCAATGCCAACAAACAAAAACCCTAACCAATTTCTCGCAATGTGGGTGGAATCTAAAGTCTTGAAGAGAAAAAACTTATTCTTTTCCTTCTCATTTCTCACTTTAGCATCAAAAGAGGTAGTAAGCCTTTGATTTTTACCCCTTTACATTATATCACTTGAATGTAGCCCAAAAATTTATTATTTCCATCTTATATTCTCTCATACAAAATATTTTTCTTTGGCTACATTTTAAAGAAAAATTGAAAACCTTTTTCTTTTCCATTTTTCCAAAATATCCTTTCATCATTTGACACAAAAATGTCAACATCTTTGGCGACCTCTCAAAGATGTTTGCTTGCTAAACATGGTGACTAGTTGCCTTATATAGTCCATTAGGCATACAAGTCACGAAAGATCTTGGAAACATACTGAAATAAGACCTTGAACACTTTTGTAGCACTCAAAACCATGCTTGACACCTTCCAACTAACCTAACCTACCTAAGGAAAACCCAAAACATGACAAACTAATTGACCAACTGTGCATCAACACTTTGAGGAATGAAACGACACCTAAAAGTAACATGCAACATCACTTATTGACTCAAAGAACCTATCCTAACCTACCCTAGCCAACAATAAGGCTCACTCAAACAAAACCATCAACTGGATAAGTGAAATAACTACCCTTAACAACTTGCAATGTTTATCATATTGAAAAGTGGCCCCAAAGAGGCGTAGCAAAATTAGTAACTCAATAATCATTTGCAATGCTTCTAGAAGAACATAAACATACTAACTTATCCTTTGATTTTTACCATGCACACTGTTGTTTAGGACTGGATTAGTGAGCTAAATCTGGTCTTCTTTAGCTAGAACTTCATAGTCAGCCTCTTTCTCGACTATAATTTCATGCTTGTGGGCAAGCATGAATTGTGATGCTTCATGGGCCTCCATGTTGGCTAAATGTCTAATACGACACCCTCTTGAATTAAAAAACTTCAAACTCTCATTATTGGCTTGATGTTTATGCACTTTTTCTTTATCATCATGTAGATAGGAAATATTTGGTTTGGAAAGTTTTGGTTCATGTTGTTCTAATGAAAATATGGATGCTTTCTCTTCTATTTTGTGTTACTCATAAATTTCTGATTTAGGAAGTGTTATCTTGACATCAATATTGAGCAAAAGTCTTCAATGATGATAGAGAAAATGTCTTCATCAATTTCTAGCTCACTCTCCCCATGTTTGTCAATATTTACACCCTTCGAAACAACATTGTCCTCACTTTGCTCTTGGTATATTAGCACCTTATCAAAATTGTTTATATTTTCCAGTTGTTCTGAACTTGATACTAATGTCAATATACACATGTCCTCTTCACCTTGTTCAACAAAAGAAGACAACTCATCAAACCTTAAAGTAGACTTCTCTTTTTCACCACCTCCTTCTTGCTTTTCATTTTGTTGTCCCAACTGATTTGTTGACATAGATGTTAACATATCTTCTTCACCTTCAACAAAAAGTGGAAGCTCATAAAACAAGTCAACCAAAGTTTCACTTTCAACCCCTCTTGTTTACCTTTATTTTGTTGTCCTAACTAACCATGCTCATTAACCTCTTGCAACAAGTTTGATTTTTCCTCTTTTAAATCACTTGTAAGTGTACCAATAGCAAGAAACTCTTTTTGTTCTTCCTCAAACACTTCCTAGATTCTTGTTTACTAAACAAGCTATCTTGATAGACAATAGGACCACCTTTGCAAAGGTGAATGGTGATAGGGAAATAAGGTCGATCTTGCCAAGAAACATGGGAAGTTCGATGGGTACTTGGAAGAGTCAAAGGCTCTTAAGGAGACTGATTTTGAGAAACAAAGGGTTGAACTTGCACAGTCATAGTTTCTTGCAAAGGATGAAGACTCCTAAAACTTGGAATTTCAAACTCAAAAGACTTACTTGAAAATTTAGGAAGCTAATCTTGCTTCAAACTTGGAATCTTGAAGCTAGAAATCTCCTCTTTTATAGGTTGATTCAGAATGTAAGTGATCAATTGGGATTCAAGCCTCTGTACTTATGTAAGCAACAAACTCATTTGCTCTTGTTTGGTTGAAATCTCTTTTTCAAGAGACTCTTCATATTGCTTCCTTTGTATATCCATATCTTGCTGGT
The DNA here is from genome assembly GCA_007258455.2 of Sequoia sempervirens. NCBI lineage: Eukaryota > Viridiplantae > Streptophyta > Pinopsida > Cupressales > Cupressaceae > Sequoia > Sequoia sempervirens. The sequence goes on along the minus strand of VDFB02393081.1, from coordinate 55,662 downwards.
ATTGATAGGCTTGGTAAGCCAACTGCTTTTTGAAGTCTATCAATATGCTCTTGGTGTCACTAATCCCCATATTGTTAGTATTTTGGGGTTGTATAGGAAAGCAACTATGTTGGTTTGGCATAGACATGACTTCTTGGGGCTGATTTAAAGGCAGCCAAGAAGATTGAGCAGGGGTGTGTGGATGGTAAGCATGATAAGTATGTCGATTTATTGTTGTTATATGGTCATTTGGAATGAAACCAACAAGCTATTTTTGAGGTATGGCTGGTAAGAGGAGATATAAGCAGAATTTTCATGAAATGGAGGGTTATAAAACATACTTCCATGAAATGAGCACATGATACAACATTCAAGCAAGCTAGAAACTCTTGAAATAATCTTAAAATAAGAATACTACAAATTGATTTTTGTAAAAACTGAGTACATACCAACACTCTTAGTCTTCTTGAAACTAGTAGAATAACTCAGAGTTGCTAGGTGTGTAAATATTTTACCTCCAAAGGGAGAAATTACTGATATACACACCAAATATTAGCAATAATAGGATAAATTTTAAACTATAATAGCTCAAAAGGTCCCATCGAGTGTGCCAAAAACTATTATCACCTAATAGTGCACGCTTGTTGAGTTGCAAAAAACTCAGCCTACTAGATAAACATTGGATATCTTCCAAGTTTGTGGGTCACCTATGACAAAAGAGAACCTCTAGAGAGGGTTGTTCCCTTGGAACTATCAACTAAACTAAACAATCTACTACTTCTTGCAAAGGAAAGAGATAGGAATTGCCATTAAAATGAAATTCTAACATCCTAAGGTGATCCAACAAATGAATTTTGACCTACACTTGTTTAAATGAACATAACATAACCAACAACTTATACTTTGTCATAAACAACCCAAAATTTTGTATTTCTCTTGCATAAGTATTTCATTACTAGGCTTGATAACTAGGATAACATTTAGAAGGAGCTGGAAACGTTCTCACAACTTAAGCTTTACTCCTAGTTGGTTAAACATAAATAATGACTTGCAAAAGTACATATTTTCTACATAAAGGAAATGAAAAATGGGCCTAAAATCAAGGGTAAAAACCTCACCAAGAGATCACATCAACCATTTTGTAAGAGTTTGCACAATGAAACAACTTTAAGAAGGTAAAACTACTTGTCTTTATTGATCAAAATATTTGTAAACAACATATAGATTCAAAAATAAGTTACAATGCTTATTCTTTGCTAGAAAGAACCTTCATGGTTACAATACATAGCTCCAAAATGAGCAAGCAAACTAATTTTTTGAGTTACAATGCACAAAAAGGTCAAAAGAAATCTTTTTTCAGCTTACAATGCTTTTCTAAAGGTGAAAGAACTAACTAGAATGTAACAATTCATGCCCTTTTGCATACAAGCCTTCATAAAATTTAGTAATCTACTATAATAGACAAGTCACATGTGTCACAATTTGAAAATTAAAAAATCCTTTGGGCACCTAACTCCTACTTACACCTTTTAAGCTCCTCAAAAGGCTCCATAATGCGTAGAATGACTCCTATTTTTGAATGCTCTTGACTTTGTCCAACTTGGAAAGTTCCTATATGCTTGGAAATTTTTGCTTTTAATCTGCTAGATAGGTGGACGATAGGTTGAACTACCCTATCTTCCCTCAGATACCTGTCCAACTCCTCCAAATTACCCTATAAGCTTGCGACTTACCCAACTACTCATAATGCCTCAAAATTGCCACTTGCATATAAGTAAGACATGTTTGTAACTACCTCAACCACTTGTCCAACGTAGAAATTGACTCCTTTGATGGATTTCAATGTATCTTCATGTCTATAGGCTACCATTTATGATCTTTCAAAAGTTTCTCTATCACCTCAATGATTGTCAAATTGTGCTTTGACCATCCTTCTCTTCAAAATTTCCATAAATACATGCCCCTTTGATATGACTATCCTTCCTTGTCATCAACCATCTCTTTGCTAATAAATTTTCTTAGTCTCTGTTATAATCTATTCTCATGACTCAATAATCCTAAACACTTATATATCCTCATATGATTCTTAGTTCAAACTCTGCCCTTATCACTGTCCATTTGGGACTTGAATATTCATGAACCACTCTTGCTTACATGAGTGTCACCCTTCACTCTGCCAAGCTGCCTCTTTCATGTTGTCATGCTATGACCGTCTCATTGCCACTATCATACATTCATTGGTCAGTCATCAAGAGACTGTTCTTTCATGGTCTTGTTGATGAAATCATTTCCATCGTGTTCTTGTCTTTGCTCAGAGGTTTGTCTACAAAATCTTCACAGTCCATTAACCTCACTGTACATGCATTAATTTCAATCAAATTCATAAACACAATCAAGTTTTATAATTCTTCGTTACAAGGTCATTGATTGCTAAGGTCACTGTCAAAGTCACAAATCACTATCTTCAACTCAAACCTCACTTTCATAGATGCTTGTGGTGGCTGTCTTTTGTTATTATGACTATGTTCTAGGTATAGATCTCCTACTTTATGACTCTTGAGAAAACTTCCTTCATAGCTTGACTATCCTTAATTTATAAAACTATCCCTTCACTCATAAGGATTGTCCTCATGTTTACTCTGTCATGCACATAGACAATCATTTCATGCTTGAACTCACTTTCAGGTCTATCATACTTTTATATCATCATGAAAAGGGTAGTCTTCATGTTAAATTGAATGGAATTGTTGACCTTTGACTATCCATTGGGCATAATGCTCTTGAAACTCTGCCCGTTACTCCTAACCTAGAGTTTGTTGAGGGTTTTTTCCCTACTACCACTTAACTCATAACTACCTTGCTCACCATTATCTTCCAAAAATATGCCTTCCATACTTAATACTATCATGTTCACTTTTCAAAGAAGAAAACCTCTAATAGATTAATCAAAAACCTAGGCTAACATTCGCTTGTATCCCATAGTTGGCATGAGTTTAGTCTCTTCACAATCCATTTACACTTCTCAAATTCACAGAGTTATCTCTCCTTTTTTACTTGACCTACAACTGTAACACTCCCCATATAATGTGATACATGTCATTACTAATTGTACCCTTCTAAAACTCCTTGCAAGTTGATCTTCCTAGTATGCTCAACCTTGCATGAAAATGCCTAGGGATTTGGGCTTGAAAGCTAACGATTGCTCCTCCTTTTGTTTGGTTTCTCTTGATAAAATATGACTTCAATGAGTTCAACCCTCAGCTTTGTCAACTACCTCATTACCATGAAAAAGACTATGTTTAATCAATCTCTATCCACTTTGAACATATCCTACAGCCATAACATTCTATGAGGTCATAATCCTTTGGGACATTCTAGCAAATAGTCCAAATTTCATGCTCTTATGCTTACTTTGCTTTAAGACAACCTTGTCCATTGGTGACATTGATACCTCTAGAACTTATTCACTATGTTTGCTATAGGTGACTGTCCATCAAAGTATATAACATTGTACTCTTCCATTTTCAACACTATAGAGGACTATCCTTTTAATTTACAAGGTGGTTGTCTTTTCATATTACCTTGCTATGATCATATTCTCTTCAAATATGTCATCACACTTTCTTCCCTCTCAATATCAATGTATGATGTGCCAAGCTAGTCTCATTGCTATTCCTGAGTTGGCCTTGTGACTGTCTTAGACTTCATTTCAGTCATTGACTGTGGAGATCGCTATACTGCCTTCCAAGCCTTCTCAAACTCTGAATGGCACTGTCCCTCCTTAAAAATGAGCTCACTGTCATGAAGTATGTCACTGCCTTTTTCACTAAGCACTTGACTTTTCCCTAATTGAAAGTCATTGTCACTTTCTTAGTCAACCCGCAACTTTCCTTAAACATTTTGAGGTATAAGAATGATTTTTTACTGAGTGTGAAGGGAGGTGCTAATATAAACATATTCATATCTTCCTGGACTGTCCCTACATTCTTGGGTTGTAAACACTTTCTTTTGCAACATATCATCCTTTGTAGACTCTCATAGATTGTACTATGATTTCCCTTCAATTTGATTATTGTCTACTAACTATCATCTTGATGGTTGTCCCTTATTTTTTTTGGTTGTGTCACTTTTCCATGACATTATGACCCCAAAACAAAAAAAATCCTTTATCCTAGCCTTATCACCTTTTGGTAAGGCTTGCAACACTCTTCACACAAATTTATAATGAAAAATTACTCACAAATTGATATGCATATCCTTGTACACACTGTCACAAGGGTCCTCTTCACAACAAACTATACTTCACTGTCAATAGGCCATATTTTGTGCTTTAGACTGTGAACTGCCTCTATTATCCATGTGAATAGCCATGATTTACACCACTTTCTACAGACATCTTTGACCTCTATGGATGGTCAATAGGGCTGCCATTAATGTGTGAAAACCTTTTAATCCTTAAAACCAATGTCCCTCAAACTATCACGTCATGGAAAAATCTTGTGCTTTGCTATTGAGTGATTCTCATACACAATAGTTGTCACAACTTCATGTCTCAATGTATTTTACACTATTGCTTCCTTATTATCAATCATTTCTTTGATGACTGCCCTTCATTTAGTGTCTTGGATGTCCTTCCTTGCGAACATGGGACCATCCCTCTATATGGTTTTCACTTCACCAAAATCATGAGAAACATGACTAGCTTTAGCCACTTGATAGTAAAATTTGTCCATTGTGCTATCAACTGAGTGTGAAAAATAATTCTTTCTCTTTCTCCATATTATTGATGTATCATTCGACATTGCCTATTTGAAGTGGAGAATTATTTGCACATGCATTTGACAATGAAGACTATGTGTTCATCTGAAACTCCTTTGCAAAAAATCCTTCATCAACCCTTCATGAGTATATGCTAGATTTTGACAAGGGTTTCACTGTGACTTTTCCTTTAGGAAATCACTCAATACTTGCTATAGCTAATGCTTTGACTAATAGTAGACTTCTATGCCTATATTGACATATTTTATTGGCAATGATAGTTTAAAAGGATTTAAAAGCATGCACAGGTTGTATGAGGTTTTTCCTCATTTGGACAACACGTGAATGACCTCTAGACCTCTATACTTCCTCAGTAGTCCTTAATAATTAGCTGCCACCTTTGATCTCTTTACCCTATTACTAGACTTGTTTAATGGCTGAGGTGTTTTGGAGATTATTATGTATCTTATGAACCCATGTAGCAGATCACAAACACATGATATTTATGGCAATATCTATTAATATTTAACAGGTATTTGATAACTCAAGAAAACTCTTTTGAAAAGGAAACACACATACTTCATGAGGTGTAGAATACATAACACATAGTAGCTGGGCATTAACAACATTGGAAACATGTGGATTAAATGTGAAAAACTCTTGAAGTTCCTCTTACTTTCCTCCATCTCCCACTGCAACATGCCCTAAAATCTCTCCTTGTGCCTCTATGGAAGACTTTCTCAATGCCAACAAACATAAACCCTAACTAATTTCTTGCAACGTGGGTGGAATCTAAAGTCTTGAAGAGAACAAACTTAATGTTTTCCTTCTCATTTCTCACTTTAACGTCAGAAGATTACATAGTAAACCTTTGATTGTTTATCCCTTTACACTATATCACTTGAATGTAGCCCAAAACTTTATTATTTTCATCTTATATTTCTCTCATACACCTTTTTTTTGGCTACATTTTAAAGAAAATTTGAAAACCTTTTTCTTTTCCATTTTTCCAAAATATCCTTTCGTCATTTGACACAAAAATGTCAACATCTTTGGAGATGTTTTCTTGCTAAACATGGTGACCAATTACCTTATACAATCCATTGGGCATATGAGTCACGAAAGATCTTGGAAACATACTGAAATAAGACCTTGGACACTATTGTAGCACACTTAAAACCAAGCTTGACACCTTCCAACTAACCAAACCTACCTAAGAAAAACCCAAAACATGACTAAAACTAACTGATCAACTATGGATCAACACTTGGAGGAATGAAACGACACCTAAAACTAACATGCAACATCACTTATTGACTCAAAGAACCTATCCTAACCTACCCTAACCAACAACAAGGCTTACTCAAACAATACCATTGACTGGCTCAGTGAAATAACTACCCTTCCTTAACAACTTGCAATGTTTGTAATATTCAAAAGCAACCCCAAAGAGGTGCAACATAGGTAATAACTCAATAATCAACTGCAATGCTTCTAGAAGAATATAAACATACTCACTTACCCTTTTATTTTTACCATGCACATTGTTATTTAGGATTGGATAAGTGAGCTAAATCTAGTCTTCTTTAGCCACAATTTCATAACCAACCTCTTTCTTAGCTGTAACTTCATGCCTAGGTGCAAGCATGACTTATGATGCTTCATGGGCCTCCATACTAGCTAAATGTCTGATAGGACACCCTCTTGAATGAACAAAATTTGAAATCTCATCGTTGGTTTGATGTTTATGCACTTTTTCTCTATCATCATGTAGATTGGAAAGATTTGGTTTGGAAAGATTTGGTTCATGTTGTTCTAATGAAAATATGGATGCTTTCTCTTCTATTTTACGCTACTCATAAATTTATGATTTAGGAAGTGTTATCTTGGCATCAATATTTGAGAAAAAGTCTTCAATGATGCTATAGAAAATGTCTTCATCAATTTCTAGCTCACTCTCCTCATGTTTTTCAATATTTACACCCTTCAAAAAAACATTTTCCTCACTTTGCTCATGGTATATCAACACCTTATGAAAATTGTTTGTATCTTCCATCTATTTTGAATTTGATATTGATGTCAATGTGTGGATGTCTTCTTCACCTTGTTCAACAAAAGAAGGCAGCTCATCAAACCATAAAGTAGATTCCTCTTTTTCACTACCTCCTTCTTGCTTTTCATTTTTTTGTCCCAACTGATTTGTTGACATAGATGTTAACACATCTTCTTCACCTTCAACAAAAAGTGGAAGCTCATCAAACAAGTCAACCAAAGTTTCACATTCAACCCCTCTTGTTTGCCTTTCATTTTGTTGTCCTAACTGATCATGCTCATTAACCTCTTGCAACAAGTCCAATTTTTCCTCTTTTAACTCATTTGTAAGTGTACCAACATCAAGAAACTCTTTTCGTTATTCCTCAAACGTTTCCTCTTCTTGTTTACTAAACCAGCTATCTTGATAGGCAATAGGACCACCTTTGCAAAGGTGAATGGTGATAGGGAAAGAAGGTTGATCCAACAAAGAAACATGGGAAGTTTGATGGGTACTTGGAATAGTCAAAGGCTCTTGAGGAGAATGATTTTGAGAAACAAAGGATTGAACTTGCATAGTCATAGTTTCTTGCAAAGGGTGAGGACTCCTAAAACTTGGAATTTCAAACTCAAAAGACTTACTTGAAAATTCAGGAAGCTTATCTTGCTTGAAACTTGGAATCTTCAACCTAGAATTATCCTCTTTTGCAGGCTTATTTGGAATGTAAGTAGCCGATTGGGATTCAAGCCTTTGTACTTGTGCAAGCAACAAACTCATTTTCTCTTGTTTAGTAAAAATCTCTTTTGCAAGAGACTCTTCATATTGCTTCCTTTGTATATCCATATCCTATTGGTATTGATAGGATAGGTAAGCCAACTCCTCTTGCTGCAAATCAAATTCTTGTTATTTCCTAATGTCACCCAATTGCTTATTGAAGTCTATCAATATGCTCTTGATGCCACTAATCCCCATATTTTTAGTATTTTGGGGTTGGCTAGGAAAGCAACTATGCTAGTTTGGCATATAAATGACTTCTTGGGGAAAATTTAAAGGCAGCCAAGAAGATTGAGTAGGGGTGTGTGGGTGGCAACATGATAAGTATGTTGATTTATTGTTGTTATATGGTCATTTAGAATGAAAGTAGCAAGTTTTTTTGTTTGGTATGGTTGGTAAGAGGACATATAAGCAATATTTTTATGGAATGGAGGGTTATAAAACATACTTCCATGAAATGAGAACATGATACAACATTCAAACAAGCTAGAAATTCATGAAATAATCTTAAAACCATAATACTAAAGACTAATTTTTGTAAAACTTGAACACATACCAACACTCTTAATCTTCTTGAAACTATTAGAATAACTCAGACTCACTAGGTGTGTGAATATTTTTCCTCCAAAGGTAGAAATCACTAATATACACACCAAATATCAACAATAATATGATAAATTTTGAACTGTAGTAACTCAAGAGGTCCCACCAGGGGTGCCAAAAACTATTATCACCTAATAGTTCACCCTTGCTAAGTTGCAAAAAACTTAGCCTACTAGTGAAACATTGGATCTCTTCCAGGTTTGTGGGTCACCTATGATTAAAGAGAATCTCCAGAGAGGGTTGGTTCCCTTTGAACTATCACCTAAACTAAACCACCTACTGCTACTTGCAAAGGAAAGAGATAGGAATTGCCATGAAAATGAAAACCTAACATCCTAAGGTGATGCACCAAATGAATTTTGACCTTCACTTGTTTAAATGAACATAACATGATCAACAACCTAAACTTTGGCATACACAACCCAAAATTTCATATGTCTCTTGCATAAGTATTTCATTACTGGGCTTGATAACTAAAATAGCATTTAGAAGGAGCTAGAAATGTTCTCACAACTTAAGCTTTACTCCTAACTGGTTAAACACAAGTAATGACCGGAAAAAGTACATATTTTCTACATAAAGACAATGAAAAATGGGCCTAATATCAAGGGTAAAAACCTCACTGCAAGATCACATCAACCATTTTGTAAAAGTTTGCATAATGAAACAACTTTGAGAAGGTAAAACAACTTGTCTTTATTGATCAAAAAATTTATAAACATCATAAAATCAAAAAATAAGTTACAATGCTTATTCTTTGCTAGAAATAACCTTCATGGTTATAATACATAGCTCCAAAATGAGCAAGAAAACTAATTTTTTGAGTTACAATGCATAGAAAGGTCAAAAAGAAGCATTTTTCAACTTACAATGCTTTTCCAAAAGTGAAAGAACTAACTAGAATGAAACAATTCGTGCCCTTTTGCATACGAGCATTCCTAAAGTTTAGTAATTTGCTACAATAGGCAAGTGACATGTGTCACAATTTGAAAATTCAAAAATCCTTTAGGCACCTAACTGTTACTTACACCTTTAAGCTCCTCAAAAGGCTCCACGATCATAGAATGACTCCTCCTTTTGAATGCCCTTGACTTTTTCCATCTTGAAAAGTTCCTATATGCTTGGCAATTGTTGCTTTTAGTTTTCTAGATAGAGTGACTGGTTGAAATGCCCTATCTTCCCTCAACTAGTTGTCCAACTCCTCCAAACTACCTAGTAAGCTTATAACTTGCACAACTTCTCATAATGCCTTAAAATTGCCACTTGCATACAAGTAGGACATGTTTGTAACTACCTCAACCACTTCTCTAATGTAGAACTTGACTCCTTTGATGGATTTCAATGTATCTTCATGTCTATAGACTGTCATTTATGATCTTTCAAAAGTTTCTCTGCCACCTCAATGATTGTCACATTGTGCTTTGACCATCCTTCTCTTCAAATTTTCCATAAATATTTGCCCCTTTGATATGACTGTCCTTCCTTGTCATCAACCATCTCTTTGCTAATAACTTTTCTTAGTCTCTATTATAATCTATTCTCATGACTCTGTGATCCTAAAAAGTTAGCTATTCTCATATGATTCTTAGTTTAAACTCTATCCTTATCACTGTCCATATGGGACTTGACTATTCATGAACCACTCTTGCTTACATGATTTTCACCCTTCACTCTTTTGGAAGCTACCTCTTTTATGTTGTCATTGCTATGAAAGTCTCATTGCCACTGTCATACATTCACTGTTTAGTCATCAAGAGACTATCCTTCCATGGTATTGTTGATGAAATCATTTCCAAACATCATGTTCTTGTCTTTTCTCTAAGGTTTTTCTACAAAATCTTCACAGTCCATTAACCTCACTGTAGATGCATTAATGTCAATCAAATTCATACACACAGTCAAGTTTTCTAAGTCTTCATTACAAGGTCATTGATTGCTAAGGTCACATTCAAAGTCACAAATCACTATCTTCAACTCAAAACCTCACTTTCACATATGCTTATGGTGATTATGTTTTGTTATTACGACTATGTTCTAGGTATAAATCTCCTCCTTCATAAGTATTGAGAAAACATCCTTCATATATTGACTATCCTTAATTGATAAAATTGTCCCTTCACTCATAAGGACTGTCCTCATGTTTACTTTGTCATGCACATAGACAGTCATTTCATGCTTGAACTTGTTGTCAGGTCTGTCATACTTTTATATCATCATGAAAAGGGTAGTCTTCATGTTAACTTGAATGGACTTGTTGACCTTTGACTATCCATTGGGCATAATGCTCCTGAAACTCTGCCCGTTACTCCTAACCTAGAGTCTGGTGAGGGTTTTTTCCCTACTGCCACTCAACTCATAACTACCTTGCTCACCATTATCTTCCAAACATTTGCCTTCCATACTTAATACTAACATTTTCACTTTTCAAAGAAGAAAACCTTTGATAGATTAATAAAAAACCTAGGCTAACATTCTCTTGTATCTCCTGGTTGGCATGAGTTTGGTCTCTTCACTATCCATTTACACTTCTCAAATTCATAGAGTGATCTCTTCCTTTTTGGCTTGACCTACAACTATAACTCTCTCCATAGACTGTGATACATGTCATTCCTAACTGTACCCTTCTAAAAATCCTTGCAAGTTGATCTTCTCAACATGCTCAACCTTGCATGACAGTGCCTAGGGATTTGGGCTTGAAAGCCATTTGTAGCTCCTGCTTTTGTTTGGTTTGTCTTGATACAATTTAACTTTAGTGAGTTCAACCCTCAGCTCTTTCAACTGCCTCATTGTCATGAAAAAGACTTTGTTTAATCAATATTTATCCACTTTGAACATATCCTATAGTCATAGCATTCTATGAGGTCACAGTCCTTTGGGACATTCTAGAAAATAGTCCAAATGCCTTGCTCTCATGCTTACTCTACTCTAAGATAATACTATCCTTTGGTAAAATTGCTACCTCTAGAGCTTCTTCACTGTGTTTGCTGCAGATGACTATCCTTCAAATATATAACACTGTACTCTTCCATTTGCAACACTATAGAGCACTACCCTTTTAATTTACAAGGTGGTTGTCTTTCCAAATTACCTTGCTATGATCATAATCTCTTCAAATTTGTCATCACACTATTTTCCCTCTCAATACCAATATTCAATGTGCCAAGCTAGTTTCATTGCTATTCCTAAGGGAGCCTTGTGACTGTCTTAGACTTTACTTCAGTCATTGACTATGGAGACCACCATACTGCCTTCCAAGCTCTGTCAAACTCTTAATGGTACTGTCCCTCTTTAAAAATGAGCTCACTATCATGAAGTATGTCACTTGCTTTTTCACTAAGCTCTTGACTCTACCCTGATTGAAATCGATTACCATTGTCTTAGTCAACCCACAACTGTCCTTAAGCATTTTGAGGTATAAGAATGATTTTTTACTGAGTGTGAAGGGAGGTGCTGATATGAATGTATTCATATCTTCCTAGACTATCCCTACATTCTTAAGTTGGAAGCACTTTCTTTTGCAACCTATCATCCTTCGTAGATTCTCATAGACCGTACTATTCTTTCCCTTCAATCTGATTATTACCTACTAACTATCATCTTGATGATTGTCCTTGTTTTGTTGCTATTTCACTTGTCCATGACTTTATGAACTCAAAACAAAACTAGCCTTTATCTTGGCCTTATCACTTTTTGGTATGTCTTGTAGTACTCTGCACACAAATTTATAATGAAAACTTACTCACACATTGATATACATATCCTTCTACATACTGTCACAAGGGTCCTCTTCACAACAAACTATACTTCACTGTCAATAGGCCATATTTTGTGCTTTAGATTGTGAACTTCCTCTATTATCCATGTTAATAGCCACGATCTACACCACTTTCTACATACATCTCTGACCTTTGTGGATGGTCACCATTGTTGTCATTAATGTGTGACAACCTTTTTAGCCTTAAAACCAATGTCCCTCAAACTGTTACGACATGGAAAAATCCTGTGCTTTGCTATTGAGGGTTGCTCATGCATCATAGTTGTCATGACTTCATATCTTAATACTTTTCCTTTAGGATATCACTCAATTCTTATTGTAGCTAATGCTTTCACTAATAGCTGACTTATATGCCTGTACTAACATATTTTATTGGCAAGGATAGTTTAAAAGGATTTAAAAGCATGCATAGGTTGTATGAGGTTTTTCCTCATTTGGACAACACATGAATGACCTCCAGATTGTAACCTCTATACTTCCTCAGTAGTCCTTAATAAAAAACTATCACTTTTGATCTCTTTATCCTATTACTAGACATGTTTAATGGTTGAGGTATTTTGGAGATTATTATGTATCTTATGAACCCACATAGAAGATCACAAACAAATGATTATTATGGCAACATCTATCATTATTTAATAGGTACCTGATAACTTGAAAACTCTTTTGAAAAGGCAACACACATACTTCATGAGGTGTAGAATACATACCACGTAGCAGCTGGGCATTAACAACATTGGAAATGTGTGGATAAAATGTGAAAAACTCCTAAAATTCCTCCTACTTGCCTCCAACTCCCACTACAATGTGCCCTAAAATCTCTCCTCGTGCCTCTATGGAAGACTTTCTCAATGACAACAAACAAAAACCCTGACCAATTTATTACAACATGGGTGGAATTTAAAGTCTTCAAGAGAACAAACTTAATCTTTTCCATCTCATTTCTCACTTTAGCATTGGAAGAGGTAGTAAACCTGTGATTGTTTCCCCCTTTACATTATATCACTTGAATGTAGCCCAAAAAATTATTATTTCCATCTTATATTTCTCTCACACACCTTTTTTTTGGCTACATTTTAAAGAAAAATTGAAAACCTTTTTCTTTTCCATATTTCCAAAATATCCTTTGGTCATTTGACACAAAAATGTTAACATGAAAAAAAAAAAATACATAGGTTACCGCAAATTAAAATCAAGGAAGCATTAGCACTAACAGTATGACCCCTCCCCCATAATGCTCATAAAAGAGAGGCATGCCAAGTCCATTAAAATTGTGTGTCATAATGTAGTGCATGAAGGAGAAGAAATATCATCTGAATGTACACAATAAAGTACTTATGATTGAAAAAGGGTGCGCAAACCAAAACACACACACATGAAGGTAGACAAGGTTGTGATTAAAAACAAGAAGGCACACAAAAAAAAATCCCCCATGAAACTTTATAAAATAGTGTGAGTAAAAAATATGGTACAACATGATGTGCAAAATCCCTAAAAGCATACATGTAATGGTGGCACTTTATCTTAGTACATCTACAAATAAGAAAGTGCATTCAAAAGATGCTCAAAAGTTTTAGAAAGGATAACATGCTAGAAATATAGATAAAAAAACTCAAAAGAAGTCATATTAACGAACACAAATTTTCCAAGAACCAAAACATCCAAGTAATCAACCAAAATGTGAAAACATGACAAATTGAATAAAAGTTATATGGGGAAAAATATGGAAAAATGCATGGGTAGTTGTGAGGAGCTTTGAAATACATTTCCAACATCATAAGAATCGTGAAAAATAGAAAAACTAGTAAAAATTCATGAGCTTGAGAGTAGAAAAAGCACATCCAAATTCGATAATTTATAAAATGTACCAACAAAAAAACTAAGAAAAATACCTCCACCACTAGAAAGTGCTTAAAACTAGTTTTCCAATGATATCTTATTCACCAAATTTTGATATCATATTCCTAAGTTATACAAAAAAAAAGCTCCTTTAGGGAAAATCTAGGGTTTGGGGTAGGGGAGGGGTAGTCTATGCAACTAACGTCAGAAATACGGTTGTTAAAACATGCTTTTGTGGGTCAAAATATTCCCTCTTTGGTCAAAAAAATTACCAGTTTGTTGGAAAAGTTGTTGTACATGAAAAAGTAGAAAATGCTAGAAAAGTGCACAAAAGTTGAAAAAAACCCACCAATAAAAAAAAGTGGGTCGAAAATATGTGCACATGCTAGAAAAGAGTCATTGTTCATTAGGAAAGCCATAGTGCATGTGAAAAAAATAATTATCGATTTTAGATGAATAACAAGTTAAAGGGTCCATTGCCAGTGGCTAAATAATGCTAAAATTTTGGAAGACCACAATGTACACTGGTGGTGGTAAATCCCTACCATCGAGTGTAAGAAAAATGGGTTGATAGGGCTATGCAATCAGCGGGAGAAAATTATAATTGCTGACGGTTATAGAGCCTAACTAATATTGAAAATAATGTTGTTGCTAAATTCAAAGGGTCAATTAGAGATGTTGGGCGAGAAGCTAGAAATAATGTTGTTGAGGGTGTTGAAAAAGAACCAACAAGTAGCCTAAACAAACCTTCAACCTTTGAAAAAAATAAAATCTTTGGCAAGAGACACCAATGGAAAACCACCTAGAAATTTCAAAAGGATGTCACCAAAGTTTGTTGTGAATCCAAAAAATCTTGCTATCAACAAAAAAAGGATGCTCGAAAAATTAAAAAAATATCACAAAGCCTGAAAAAAACCACTACATCTATAAGAAAACCTCATCAAAAAACCCATGTCAAAAAGCATGCAATTTGTTGCCATAAAATATCACATGATTTGCTCATTAGATTAGGGTGACATACATTGTATGAATCTACACGACCATATGAAGCTATACAACTATACTAATTTTTGAATATCAAAATTTTTGCCCTTAATTTATTTTACAAAAAATCTCCCTGCCCTAATTTCAACATTTGGACATGCAATCTTATGGTTTTTTTCCCTTTTGAACACAATGAGTAAGGTCTGTTTCGCTCCATGATGCACCCAAATTTTGTTCAAGTCCAAATCTATAAAAAAAAGGATAAAAAATTATAGATTTGGAGCTTTGATACCATGTTGGAGTTGATTCTTCAACCCTATAGCTCCCAAGGATCACTTGCAATTAAAAATTTCTCATAAAAAGAGAGAAAAATAAAAAGCTATGGATGCTAAGAGCTAATTAAACCAAAAAATAACGAATCATTAAAGTGAATACAATAAGAATCCTTATGAAAGGAAAAAAGAAAAAAGAAAAAAACAACCTTAGAGAAATCCTAGGTGAAGATAAAAGGATATCATGACATGTGTCCTCATCTTATGACTTGAGACACAAAAAACACATGACCTAAGTAAGATTAATATGCTAGAGTGAAAAGGGACCTAAGTGAATGAATAATTAATTAGGTAAATACCTTTTAACTCTAGTAGATTCAACATTAACCAACCATGTGGAACCCTTAGGACCACCCCTCTAAAGTCTGAGATAACTGACTCAAGTAATCCAACATGCTCACATCCACATGTACGGTTAGAAAAGCACACACAAAAAGAGTAACACTGACTAATCATTGTAAATACATGTCAAGAGAATCATCACATAATTAAGTCCAATAACAAAGCAAGATAAGGTCATACAACCATAAAAACATAAGCTTTGAACATAATATAAACATGAGATATCATAACTCTAAGATTTAAAAGAACACACAAGTTCACAACACCAAATGCATATACAATCCATGGTAGAAAGGAAGAGAGGGTTGTCCTAGGTAATAGCCATTGAGTGTCATCACTAGTCACAACCACTCAAATTTTGAGAAGCCTAACCCCATCCCATGGAGGTCCAACACAACACTAATTTGTGATATGGAGATATGTCATAATTTGTGCCCATTGATATGCTCTTAATTTTTGGTATAAGATATAAGACAACAAAGTTTTGAGAGATTGATAAATGACTCACACTTGCAAATTTGACCTAATATTTGTAGTTATGAACTTTTATTGCAACCTTGATCCCAACACTTTGGTCTTCAAAACTCTGCTTGCCTATGTTATTTGAACTTGATGGTCCTAAAGACATCATTAGAACTAGATGTGCTACACATGAGAGATAATTTGTTCGCCTCCTTTTACCTTAGTCAAACCCTTAGATCAATTTGACAATATTGAATAAATTGGAAGATACACCATAAATACATATTTTGACCTAATATTTGTAGTTATGAACTTTTATTGCAACCTTGATCCCAACACTTTGGTCTTCAAAACTCTGCTTGCCTATGTTATTTGAACTTGATGGTCCTAAAGACATCATTAGAACTAGATGTGCTACACATGAGAGATAATTTGTTCGCCTCCTTTTACCTTAGTCAAACCCTTAGATCAATTTGACAATATTGAATAAATTGGAAGATACACCAAACATAAATACATATGCTTATGATGACCGAATGATCTCAAATATTTATTTAGTGCTCCTTAAATCACTCTCTTTCTATGTATATTATAAATCTCCATAAATATTAGGTGCGGATGATTCTTAAATTTTTAGAATAAAATTAAAGTCATCTATTTATACAACACTATTAGACCAAAACTTTAATATTTTGGAAAACTAATTGAAATCAAAGCAAGTTGAGCCCATAATTTTGAAAATTAAAAATGTTGCTCTTGCTTATTTAAGGGAAACATAAAAGCGTTGCTCGTTGTTCGTTGTTCATTATTCGTTGTTCGTTATTCGTTCGCTACTCAATGCCCGTATGAAAACGACACGTAGTTGAAAATGATGGAAACCACACTACGTAGGTAGTGGAATTTCGGCTCATGTTTTTTTCAAGCATACCCTTTATGCGTCATGGGGCCCTCGGTATAAGATACCCGTCGTCAACAAAAAGGAATTGGAAATTCAGAATCCGGGATTTGCAGTTGTTTAATGACGTGCGGATTAGTGGTATAATGACGTCCACGAGCCATTCAGAATGCGGCACGTAATCCCGTGGACTGGCGATTGGTACGATTTCCCGTACAACTAAATTTAGTCTGAGTTTTAGCGCTGCATTTGACGGAGTTGGATTCGCGGCCGACAAATTTCATAGGCACGAGCGTCCATCCTAGTGGACAGTTTTCAGGTATTCAAGGGGGAACCGCGGGCTATTTAACAGCGGATTTATTATCGTGTGCAGAAGCCGGTTTTGACTGGGCGGGTCGAACTTAGGACAGGTGTATAAAAGGAGGAAGGGTAGCGGTCAAGTAAGCAATATGCGGAGAATTGTAGTTGATCAAGCTCGAAGATTTGTGGCCCAAGCGAAATCGATGGCAAACAACGTTTCTAACCATTCATGTCCTCCTCAGAATGGATGGCGGAGGGATCTCTCTTCTTCGTCTCCTCTCACAGTCGCTACCATTAATCCAAAGGTTCGTTTCACCTTTTCTTTTTCGCTTATGTCATTTTGTGTTTCTGTTGAAGCATTGCTAAGTTTGAATTTTGAGATTAGTTTCCAGATGTGTGTCAAAACTTATCAAAATCAATTTGCTTTTCAATGAGTGCCTCTTTGCAATTTATATTGGAAGTCCCCTTTACTGTGCAACCTGTAGCTGTGACAACAAAATATTTAGGAGCATTTCTGATGCAAGTTAATATAAGGAGAACCAAGTTTCTTTAGGAAACAACATTGTCCTAAAGATCATCTTCTATTACTGCTTGAGACACCTCTAACATCTGTGGCCCCATAGACTGTTAGGTATAACGGACGAACTTAACATCTTTTCATCACCAGGGTCATAGAGTATCTACCGCATGACCTAGTTTATTGCTGTGTACCGTCGTAACAATTAAAGTTGATTGTCGTATTTTATCCGATTCTAATAGACCGTGTATCCCTTGTATTTAAACCCTAGTCTTTTCTCTGAAAGCATTGATGATTTATGCCTTCAGCTAATCCCACACTACAATATTTGGTGAGCTTTTGGATTGTCTTGCTGGGATTCGAACCGGAGGCTCTTCCATGAAAGCCTCAATGATTTATCGCTTATACTCAACTTATTCTACAAGATATCATAAGGCTTTGGATTGTCCCTTGAGATTTAAGTGTGGTGCTCTCCCATGGAGCCTTGACAATTTAAGGCTTAGTCCATTTGACAAGAAATAACCGGGCTTTGGATTTTGTCCATCCGATTTGAACCTAAGGCTCTGTTATGAAAGCCTTGATTATTTACAGCTTACCTCATCCTATTTGATAGGAATTGATCGAACCTTTGGAGTCACAAAAGTTGCGAGTTTAGTTCCTATACTCTCAAATCCAAAATCATTATATAAATAATAGGATTTGAAAACAAATGTTAATATTTGGCTGTAAATGAAGTATTATATTCGGTTTGGAAGAATTTACATATTACTTTGGTGAGGGTTTGAAAATCTTCCCCAGCCTCGAAACCTGTCCTTGAGAAATTATCAGTAATTCCCCTAAGAAATAGTTGGAAGTTGATAATCTATTAGGAAAATAAATGCTATTATTTGATTTAATTTTCTTTATTTTACATCCAGAACTGTATCACACTTTGATCATTTCTGGATGCATTTATACTCTGCATGTTTCTTCCTTCCCTTTCTTTGTCCTTTCTGTATCCTTTTTAACACGTGCATCCAATTTGTGATATTTAGTTTGAGAAGAGTGATTTGATGAAGAGCGAGTTTTCTCTGTTTCTTTATTCTTTTGCAGCATGTGATCATGGATATGGTGAACTAAACTGTTCTTCATTATCCACATCTTTGCTATTTCAATAAAGTTTTGGATATGGTCTATTGTTCTATTTGCACATGAGAGGTTGTCAAATCTAGCACAGATCCATGACCTGTGCTCTATTAAAGTTTAATCTTGCACTTACAAATTTGACTGTTTGTAGATTTGAATTTTTATAATGGCTTTGATCCTTGCACTTTGGTATTGAGAACTTACTTTGTCTATGTCATTTGAACTTGATGGTGCCTAATTACATCGTTAGAACTTGATGTGGTGGACATGAGAGGCAATTTGCTCCCCTCCTTTTACCTTAGTCAAACCCTAGGATCAATTTGAAAATTTTGAATAAATTGAAAGACACACCAAACATCTCAGATATTGATTTAATACTCCTTAAATAATGTTCTAGTGATATAACAAAACTCTCTTTCCCTGTATTTAAGATCTTGTAGATATTGAATGTGGATAATTCTAAAGTCCATCTTTTTATACAAAATTTAAATATTTTCAAAACATTGAAATGGACGCATAATAACTAGGTAATTGAAATCAAAATCAGCTTGAACCCATAATTTTGAAGGTTTAAAACGTTGCTCTTACTAAGTACAGTACAAAGGGAACATTAAAGCGTTGCTCGTTGTTCGTTGTTCGCTATTCATTGCCCGTACGGAAACGACAACTGGTTGAAAATGATGGAAAGCATAAATTAGTGGAATTTCGGTTCATTTTTTTTTCAAGCATGCCTGCATGGTCTTCGGTATGAGAAATCCGTCAGCTAAACAGAATTGGAAATTAAGAATCCCGGGTTTGCAGTTGTTTAATGGCGTGCTGATTTAGTTGTATGAAACTAAACAACATTGGAATCAATGACATCCACGAGCCATTCAGAATGCGGTACGGAATCTCATGGACTAGCGAGTGGGATGCTTTCCTGCCCCACTAACTTTAGTCAGTTTTAGCGTTGCATTCGACGGAATTGAATCGGCAGCCGACAAATTTTAAAGGCACAAACGTCCATACTAATGGACAATTTTCAGGTATTCAAGGGAGAACCGCGTGCTAATTAGCAGCGGATTTATTATCGTGTGCAGAAGCCGGTTTTGACTGGGCGAGTCGAACTTAGGACGGGTGTATAAAAGGAGGAAGGGTAGCGGTCAAGAAAGCAATATGCGGAGAATTGTGGTCAATCGAGCTCGAAGATTTGTGGCCCAAGCGAAATCGATGGCAAACAACGTTTCTAACCATTCATCTCCTTACAATGGATGGCAGAGAGATTTCTCTTCTTCGTCTCCTCTCACAGTCGCTACCATTAATCCACAGGCTCGTTTCACCTTTTATTTTTTGCTTATGTTGTTTTGTGTTTCTGTTGAAGCATTGCTAAATTTGAATTTTGAGATTAGTTTTCCTATGTGTGTCAAAACTTATCAAAAATCAATTTGCTTTTCAATGAGTGCCTCTTTGCAATTTATATTGGAAGTCCCCTTTACTTTGCAACCTTTAGCGGTGACAACAAAATATTAAGGAGCATTTCCGATGCAAGTTAATATACGGAGAACCAAGTTTCTTTAGGAAACAACATTGTCCTAAAGATCAACTTCTATTACTGGTTGAGACACCTCTAACATCTGTGGCCCCATAGACTGTTAGGTATAACGGACGAACTTAACACCTTTTCATCACTAGGGTCATAGAGTATCTACCGCATGAATTAGTTTATTGCTGTGTGCTGTCGTAACAATCAAAGTTGGTTGTCGTATTTTATCTGATTCCAATAGACCGGGTATCCCTTGTATTTAAACCCAAGTCTTTTCTCTGAGAGCATTGATGATTTATGGCTTCAGCTAATCCCACACTACAATATTTGGTGAGCTTTTGGATTGTCTTGCTGGGATTCGAACCAGAGGCTCTTCCATGAAAGCTTCAATGATTTATCGCTTAAACTAACTTATTCTACAATATTTCATCAGGCTTTGGATTGTCCCTTGAGATTTAAGTGTGGTGCTCTCGCATGGAGCCTTGGCAATTTAAGGCTTAGTCCATTTGACAAGAAATAACCGGGCTTTGGATTGTGTCCATCCGATTTGAACCCAAGGCTCTGTTATGAAAGCCTTGATTATTTACAGCTTACCTCATCCTATTTGATAGGAATTGATCGAATCTTTGGAGTTGCAAAAGTTGCGAGTTTAGTTCCTATACTCTCAAATCCAAAATCATTATATACATAATAGGATTTGAAAACAAATGTTAATATTTGGCTGTAAATGAAGTATTATATTAGGTTTGGAAGAATTTACATATTACTTTGGTAAGGGTTTGAAAATCTTCCACACCCTCGAAACCTATCCTTGATAAATTATCAGTAATCCCCCTAAGAAATAGTTGGAAGTTGATAATCTATTAGGAAAATGAATGCTATTATTTGATTTAATTTTCTTTATTTTACATCCAGAACTGTATCACACTTTGATCATTTCTGGATGCATTTATACTTTGCATGTTTCTTCCTTCCCTTTCTTTGTCCTTTCTGTATCCTTTTTAACACGTGCTTCCAATTTGTGATATTTAGTTTGAGAAGAGTGGTTTGATGAAGAGCGAGTTTTCTCTGTTTCTTTATTCTTTTGCTGCATGTGATCATGGATATGGTGAACTAAACTGTTCTTTATTATCCACATCTTTGCTATTTCAATAAAGTTTTGGATATGGTCTATTGTTCTATTTGCACATAGAGGTTATCAAATCTAGGACAGATCCATCTTATATTAATCTCTGGCACACACTGAGATTTATCCAAAATACTTCATATGCCCATCCCGCTAGCATCTAGCCTTAAGAATATAAGTTCTGGCACCTTGAGAGTATTTTTGATACCTCTTAACACATTCCAGGTCTAATTTTATATGGATATGATCTAGAAGCACTTGCAGACATTGCAAAACATCGATTAAGTTGCAAAAGCCATTTCTATAAATCTATTCCTCTGCATAAAATATATTTTATGTTGCTTTCCTTGCATATCTTAAGAATTTCAAAGATGTATTACGAGGGCAAGTAATAAAATACTTGAAGCACGGTTCAACTAACGTTATGACGAAGTCAATAAGCTACCTTATTATTATAGGTTGCTTTCTATGTATACTTTACAATTTACATATAAGGAATGAAGTAAAATATCAAAAGTGCTTTTTGGGTTGATGAGTCAAATGCTAAAGATATAGCCGAAGGAACTTTCGACCATGCCATAAGTCACCCTTCTATTACACATATAAGGAAGGGGTGATATTCATGAATATCTTACCAATTCATGACCAAACAGGTTTAAGAGGGATCTTGAAGATCTTTTCATATGAAAAGCATTCTATTTTGATTCATAATTTCATATTCATCTTGGTACATGGCCATACCTGCAAGTGCTTCCTTAAAGGTTAACAAGTTTAATGTATTAACTGATTGCAATCCTTGGATCTTTTGAGTGCTATATGTGCTATATTGTGTCCTAGACATATTTTTTCTCAGCTTCACCTTATCAAGACTCAAAATTCTGCATTAGTATTCTCTGTGGGTCATTATCATGGCCATTGGTATGCCTTGCTGCTAGACAGTGACCAGCCAGACAAGGCTCTATCCTGATTACAAGGATGGTTCAGTTACACTTTATTCTTTTATCCATCCATTATTTCTATTTGCATTCTTTTTCCAGAGTGAACAGCCAATTCTAAATGGCAGCTTTTGGCTTTTGTAACTTCAACTATCCTTTCAAGGCCATCTTGTTGAATGGTATTGAATGTGTATAACTGTTTCGCAAAATTTGAATTGACTACAAGAATTCATTAGGAACTGTAAAGCCCAGAATTCTCTTTCCTGTTAATGTTCAATATTTAGTACTGCATTTTGAGATCCTTTTTATGTTTTTGAAACCATGCATCATGTGTTACTAGAAACTGATGAGTTATGCAGGGGGGTCACTTTTGAAATATCCTATCCCTACAAAGGTTATAAAAATTGTAACTTTGTTTTGCACTGACTTATATTATCATGGTAATTGAAGGCTTCCACAAGCTCCAAAAGCTTTGCCAATGGGGAAAGGAGCTAGAGTATGAAAAGGCCAAAATTGACATATTAGATCTATTGTTCCTCATTCCTAAAAAAAATTCCTAAAGGTGCTTGTGTGCCAAGTGGGTTCTCTTGCCTTTAGTTATTGCCAAAATACATAAGCAGAAATTTCATTGGTGTAATGAGTGCTTATGGAGGTCATCTTGAGATGATTTAAAAAGTTAAAATGCTCATAAATCAAGTCCCATAAAAGTAAAAATCTTTCTGTCGGCTCATGGAACCACATGGGTCAACATCAAGAGTTGGAAGAACGGATTCCTCTCTTGAAAGGAGGCTAAAAGCCTCCCCAAGGTCTCAAGGTCATTGGGTCTCTGTATTGCCAGACAACTCAGTGGTAAATGAGATCCTGTTTCAACAAGGCGCCTGGTTAGAATTAAGTAGGATAGATTACAGGATAATGTTAGGCTCAGATTATGGGATGGAGGATCGAGCAAACATATGCCCTTACAACAAGATGTGGTAGCGGAGCATAGGAAAATAGACTAAATCCTGAACTAATCCTAATTGTCCCTACTCTAACTGCTGATAAAAAAGAACAAAAAAATAAGGGAAGAGGAGGAAAAAATTAAAATAAAATGAAGGGAAGGAAGTTGAGAGAGTGAGTCCATTATCCAGGGAGAATAGCCATTGGCCTGAAGAACTCCCTTCAAACACAAAATAAACAACTCACACCTCTGTTAATGCTAGCTCAACATGAAGCATGAGAAGTGCAATCATCTAAGGAGAATGGAACAAAAGAATAATCATAGTCAGAAATGATTGAGACAGTGGAGACACCCACAGTGTTTCATGCACAGGCTATAACCAACAAAATCATGTCGAAATATACATTTAAGCTCAGAATTATGTTTACAGAGCAAGCTCATGCAAGCTGCAAGAATGATATTTACAGACAACAAGACTCGAACTCAAAAAATACGACGTCTCCCTGCCAAATTGTTTGTGTTGAAGAGAACTACTTTCAGATTTCTTTAACCTTGTCACTTCCAACCTCAACAATGAGATGCAGGCCTGCTAATATAGAAATCCAGGTCCATGATACAATGAGAAATCTCCCTAAGTTGGTGGCAATATTAAATTCTACAACTAGAAAGAGTTCTTGCCTAGGCACCAATTTTGAATTTAGGCATTCAATGCACTATTAGCCATCATGCATATTTGATTGGTTTTGTTAGGAAGATTGATGTTGAAGGTGTCTTGGAGAACATTGAGCCCAGAGCTCTGACCAGAAGATCATGTCGCATTAAGTGTAGCAGGTGAGCTCATATATGTTCAAATCTTTGTTCTCCACAGATTGCATATTCGGAACATTCCCAAAAGGCACTGATTTAGTGCTCAATGAACTCAGGTACAACTGGCTGCCTTGATTTTAATAGCTTCTTGCCACCGAAGATAGCACCAGCCACACACATATGTTTCTAACTGTTCGTTTGTTATTTGTGCAACCCCAAGGAGATTTGATTTGTACTCAGTATCATTGTCTTGAGCCACTTGTGAGTAGAGAAGGAATGAAAATCAGATTTCAAGGATACTTCTAAAAAAACTTGAAATCTATTGAGCTCAAGAATCTGATTTATATCTTCATTAATGAAATGAATATTAAATTTTGTGCTTTGGGTTGAAATGCAATGTGTCAAATTCGTGGGGTGCATGGGAGCTTGTTACATGTTCATTATGTGTATGTTTCATGTTGCTAGGGCACGAGGAAGCCATGCCATCACCATGCTTATCGCAAACTAGATGGGTGGGACAATCAATTATCATGCCTATCACAGGCCAAATTTGGGAGAAAATCCTCACCTATTCTCATCAGAAACAATCTGATAATGAAACTGGCCATCAAATTTCTTCACATGAAGTAATACATGGTATTGCTTGAGGGATGATATGTAGGCATGTGACTTACACAAGTGGGATGATTAGTTATGCTGTTTGCTAGGTAAGCTTGAGTTAAAATCCACAATTGATCTTTAGATTTAATCACATTATGATTGTGTGGCAGCCTCAAAAAGGAGACACCTTAAGCATTAGGATAAGGGCCCACCATATTACTAGAACCAATGATATCGAGCCACATGGGCATGTAGAAAGGAGGGTGAGATTTTTAATTGGAGGCGGCATAGGAACCACACAATGAGGATTGAGACTAACTGTCGCCATAACACGTAGTGGTGTTAGAGTTCATAGATCTCCTGAGTTGTGTGAGTTATTTGATGGGACTTGATCTCAACGAATGCTACAAGTTGGGAGCGATGGCATTGATTGTCAACGCGAGAGATTGCACACTTGGCTGGTTATAGCTGAGTTACCGAGGAGTGGAGCCCAAGCTCTCTATGCTTTATGTTTATGATGCTAGCATGAGCTCATGGGATAGGTGATGTCATGGAGGGGCTTGCCAAATGGATGATATAGCCATTTTATTGGCTCATGAAAGCCCAAAGAGGTGTTAGAGTTTGAAGGGCCTTAATGTTGTGCCATTAGCTCCACAGTGATGATTTGTTAGTAAGATGGGGCTAGGGTGAGCTCATAACATGTGTGTGAGGACATGTAAAGGTTGTGAGATGATAGGCTTGTGTTGATGATCTAATGGGCCATGCAACATGAGGAGGAGAGTGTATCCTTTGTTAGAGTGAGATTGTGTGAGCCGTTGGACGAGATTTCATCTAATTAGTTTGTGGGAACAAGGAGATCAATAGTGCAAATAGAGCACTAGGAATGAGATCGATACACGTTGCTGAAATAGAAGGGTGAAGATTGATTAAGCATTGGCCCAAGATTACCAATAAATGCTATGCATGCTGGATAAAGAGAGTGGGAGCACATAGAGCATAGGGTGAACACAAAAGATGCCATGAATATGAATAGAACTCGAGTGAGGATGCGAACACAAATAATAGAGCTCGAGTGAGGATGCAAACATAAATAATAGAGCTCAGGCAAGGTTCATGGGCCAGGAGGAGATATCTTTGATTGGTTATCAGCAAATCGTGAGCCACAGCATATGATCGAAGTTGAAAAGGAAACTCTGTATTTCTTATGGGTGTGTTGCACAAGAGCCAACACTTACCTTATCCTATCTTTTGGAGAGTGGTTTTTTAAGAGTGTGTGATCAAACATAGTGCATTGCCTCTCTATGTTGTCATCTTTTTTCATTCAGAAATAAAATTTATCTGATCATCCTCAAGCAGATATGTAAAATGTTTTTTTGGTGCCACTTACTTATAGCTTGCTTCTGATCCAATGCAGCCATTTATTTTCCTTGAAATATTGCATAAAAGTTTGGATCTTGATTTGGGAATTTTTTTATGAAGGCATACTGTCAAAATTGGTTTATATCCTTTAATAAATGGCTGATAGATATCGTGTAAACATGCAACAATGACAATTCAGTGGGGTGTGATTTGTGCTAGTTTCTAAATGTAGGGAATACATTATGCAAAATATTATACGAGTTTGTTTAATCCATCTCAGAGTTTAATAGATTAGTTGTCTGACGAAGCAATGTCCCTTTTATAATCTATAAATTATAATATCACGTTTAGGACGTTGATCTTCTAACAGATTTATATTTATATCTTTTGTTTGTAGTTTCAATACTTGTGTGCTTATAAGTTCAATTGAATTTGTCTATACTTAATTAATATAGTTGTTTTAGGTTGAAATGTGATTCTATAAAGTTGTCAAATTGATCTGCATATTTATATTTGGAGGCAGCCATTTTTGATCGTGGTAGCATTTTTTTTATTGATGTGTAGTTGATGTGAGTTTTGGCTTTTGATTATATTATTAAATAATTATAAGATGCTTTGTATGTAATAGTTTTTACATACTGTATGTTATCATTAATTTCCTGTTGTGTGCTACAGGTTTTGGAATGTGAGTATGCAGTGCGTGGAGAAATTGTTAATCATGCTCAGGTATTTGTAACCTCCTTAATTTTACTTATGCCATTTTCACCACTCACTCTGGCTTTTCCTTGCCAGAGTTTGTCATGTATTTATATTTCCTGATGTATATACCGGATGCTTACTGTGTCACAACTTTCTGCTTGATTATTATTGTTTATTTAGCATCTAACTAGGTTTTAGAAATTGTGCAAAGTCAGCAGTCTGTGCAGTCAGTTTTTATTGGACATCCTTTTGCATTTTTTGTTCACGGATTTACACTGGGTCCAATGGTGTCTGAAGTGCAAATGAACTCTTATGTGAATGTCCTGCAAGAATTAAATATTCCTTTTTTGGGTTGATCTTCTGATCTAGGAATGATGGTGAACATAGAGAGGGAGATCTTCTAACGAGTTCCATACATATATATTTCCTTTTTAAGTTTGATTTCATTAGAACAAACCTCTTTGTACTGTTCCGTTGAATAAATTCATATTGCATATGGTTCTAAATATTTTCCAACACATTCAACAATACTGTCTTTTTGTTGTGTGTAATGTCTAGATTCTTTCTTAACATATTTTATTTGAAGTCCTTACACTGCGCATCTTATTCAGCTAGAAAAGCTTCTCTTCAGGCTGTCATGGATTCAGACAAGATAGGATTAGTTGATTCTATTACCTTCTTATCGAGGTTATTTCCCTGGGTATCTGGATATCAATTGATTGCCAGATATGTTTATTTTTTGTGTAAGCTTTGTGAGATGCTCAGCACCTATTCCTGGATCTTTATGCTACACAATTATGCTATTCTTGTTCTGCAGGCTTAAACATGCCTGTATCGTGAAATTGAACTTTTGTAAGCATTTTGACATTTGTTGTTTCATATGCCAGCATGACATTGTAAAAACATAAAATTCTTAACGAAGAAGCCACTCTTTACTCATTCTCTGTCTAATCTGAGACTTTTACCATACAGTGTATATACATCTTTGTTTTAATTGGTAAGTTCCCTGGATGGAGTGTCCTTTGCCTTAGATGCCCTAACCATGGAGTATCTCTCCACCTAGGACTTGCACCTGGTCTCATCTGTTGTGGTATGCCACACTTTGAGTGGCATGTGGTAGTTATAATGCATTTAAACATTCAACATTTAGACACATAACCATGTTACGTGTCTCCTAGTGATTTGAAATTTTGAATACGTGTCTCCACTATGAAAGTCCCATTGATTTACCACTTGAGCTTATCCAATTCAACAATGTATATATCCTTCATTATCTTATGATGATGTGAGGAAATAAGTCCAGGTACTAGGCATCAATGATAAATGCTTTTGTCTCTTGGGTCTTTTTTCTATTTCATTGAATGTTATTTTCTTACAATTTTTTGGTTGATTTGTTTGCATAGCACAATTCCGTTTTCTGTGTTCTTGAAAAGTTGCCCATCTATATATTATTGTGGAGAAAGGTTGATGGGGGAATTTATAATCAGAATACTGATTTGCACAGCAGTAGGAATGAATGATAATAATAAACTTATCTAGAAATTGAGCAAATTCAATGTAGAGTTAGATATAGTTAGCATTTAGAGAACAAATTTTTGTAAGGAAAATAGCAATTGATAGTGCAAAAAATATTGTGTAAGATCACTTACCTGCAAGTTAGTCGGGTTGTGATTATGTGAACTTTGAAAGAGCAAACTGGTTTCCAATTGAAAAATAATTGTGAAAGAACAACATACAACTCTACATAATTCTATTTGACGTGATCCAAACTTATTTTATCTTTAAATAGTTTTCACTGCATTGTTTATTTCATCTCAGGAGTGAAACTACAATTAGATTATTTTGTCTTTCCTCTTTCACAATGAAGCTGAAGTGTTCACTTTAACATCTGATGCAATTCAGAGAAGTATTTTATATCTAGTAAATGGTTTCTAATTCTATTACATCCAATATTTTCTTGCACATGTGAAATGTGGAATGGTTACATTTTTCTTACCATGTTATTTCCTTTCACAAATGAAAATGGGCATAGATTATGTTGTCTTTGCACAGAACAGTATTCAAGCTAAAGCATGCTAGTACCAAATAGGTTAATGAGAGCAGGTGAACTGGCATTATTCATGTTAATAACTTTATAAGTGATTGTATGGATTTTTTTATCTTTCATATTCTTGATCTATCTTATTGCTAATTTGAAGTTTCTCCTTTTCTATTTTTCCTTGGCAGCACTTACAACAGGAATTGCAAACTAAATCATCTTTACTTCCTTTTAGTGAGGTATGTAATTTGCATCTTTCATATTCGCAAGGCATTTTTGATCACATGGTTTTGGTGACCTGAAGAAGCAATTCCATTTCAATTCATTTCATTGCTTGTATGGACCAGCCACTTAGACAAGATTGAATCTTTGAATCCCACAGTCTAATTATGCATCTTTCAATTGAAATTAAAATCCAATGCTACTCCATTTGTTTATTTTTGAAGTCATCCTTTTTGATAGCTCATACCATCTGAATTCTTTGTTGTTGTAGAAATCATCTTGTTGTCACACCATCTGAATTCTTTGTTGTTATAGAAATCATCTTGTTGTCAGGGTTATTTTTGTTGGAAAATCATTGATATATAATATGTTTGTGTGAAGGCATCAGAGAATGCGATCTTGTAATTTCCACATAATTTTTTGTTCTCAGAATAATACAAAAAAAATAATATAGAGTGGGATGGTCATGTATTAGTTTAGTTTAATTCATTTGTTAAATAATAATATACACCTATATGTGATACAATCTGCATGTGTTAGATCCTCTCTCCACCCTGTATGGTTTAGTTCTCATCCCTTCTGGGCCTTCTGTAGCTTATGATTGCTATTATTTGTGTTATTAGGAATCAATATTAGTAAATTTTATGGAAGGCTAAGATTTATGCGTTTTTAACGATGAGATATTGGATACAAAAAAGATAACGAAGTGACACAAAAATATAATTATCTACGTAGTTATGTACATATGTGACACATTCTTGATTTGTTAAGTTCTCCCTTTTCCCTGCACAGTTTTGATTTCATTTCTTATGGGCATCACCAAGCTTATGGTTGTTTATTTATGTGTTGATAAGGAATTAATATTAGTGATTATTATGAAAGAATAAACATTAGCCAGAATTACTTATAAAACTCATATGTATTTAATATTAGTGTGTTGATAAGGAATAAATATTATGTGGGCTAGTAACCTAGTAGTCCTTGTGCTTTATGTGCAAGATCCCTATTATGTTTGTTACACTAGCCATGATGCCTTGTGTCATTGATACTCACTGATCGTTATTCTTAATTAATTCTGTCAAATAATTGCTTCTGCATGTGTCACTTGAGCTACCTTTGGATAATGTTAGCTGCTTTCCCATCTTTATATTAAGGTGTAATGGCCAACGGTCTTCTGATAATGCTGAGATTTTTCTGAGTTTTGGTTTTGAAATTTAATTTTGAGTTCTTGATAAGTTCAATTGGGCCTTTTATTACTTTATAATCCAAAATTCACAATATTCTACATTTCTCAGCATGTCTGCTCATCTGAATTGATTCTAAGTTCTAATGAAAACTTCTGTGTCTTTTGGCATCCTGTATTACTATGCCTTCTGTATACCTGCAAATTATCATCCTTTTGGGCACATGCTTAGGCCATAACATATTTGCTCGAATATTTTCAATAATGTTCTGTAGCAACAAGTTGTAAATTGCCAATCTTCTAATTTGGTACTTAATTTGCCTTAATTGATCACTATAACAAATAAAAAACTTCTACAGCTTTAGGGTTCTTACTTTGTGTTACCATGCTAATGCACTTCCTGTAAAGAATCTCCTATCTGCAAATGCCATATTTTGTGGTTGTGCGGGTTTATAATGAACCTCTTCTGTGAATATGTGTTTGGCCTATCACTTAAACTCTGCCTTGTAGTTCTGATTGTTGTCCTTTCGGCAACAGCATCACATTGTTTTGTCATTGAGGATTCATGTGCAAAGGTTTAACTTTGGTGGATTCCTGTTGGCACAGCATTTCCAGTTGAGGGATTATTGAGATCATGTCCTGAATATCACCTGCACTCCAGTCAATTAATGAAGCTGCAATGAATCTTAGTTTGTGATTAGCCTTCACGAAATTCACCCTTTCTCCATGGGTAGCATTTTCCTTAAGACTTTTGAGTTTGGCAAGCACAACTACAACTACTTTGTGCTAAATCAGTCAAAATATTTAACTAACGGCATTACAGATATGGTCTATCCTTCAGCATTAAGTCATTTTGTTATAAATAATCAGATATATGGTAGTATTATCACAGAAATTTGTAGTTAACATACTTTTTACATTCAGTTTTCATGGTAGGTAAGTCGTATTTTCTTTATGAACACTTGTTAATTGTTTCTATTATAAATTAGGGAACACATTTCTACATTTGAATTTTTTAAATTGGTGATAGAAACAGGTTAAGGCATTAATTTACTTTTTTTATTCATATATCTTTCTAGAGACAGTAAGTTATTCATTGAACTGAACCATGCTTTGTAATTGCAGATTATTTATTGCAATATTGGAAATCCACATTCCTTGGGTCAGCAGCCCATTACATTTTTCCGAGAGGTTTATTTCTTTTAGTTTTTGTTATTAACTTATTTGTGTATCTGTCAATTGACATGATTTGTGGAAGCTTTAACCTTATGTTTTGTTAACTCCATTTTCTCAATGATTATTGTACAGGTGCTAGCGTTATGTGACCATCCAGCACTTTTGGACAAAGACGAAACACATGGCATCTTTAGGTAGGCCAATCTACACATGCTACTATTTTACAAGTTTCAAAGCCCACTAAAATATTTCGCAATTTCTGTTGTAATTTTTTTGTTCATAAACCTTTTCATTGGTGTTAAGATACTAACAACTGTTGTTACAGTTCTGATTCTATAGATAGGGCTTGGCAAATCCTAGATGGAGTTCCGGGAAGAGCTACTGGAGCCTACAGTCATAGCCAGGTATTAGATACATTGAAACTTATTTTTCTATCTATGTTGATTCTGCATATCCATCATTGAATAAACAGGTTGGGAAATCTATATAAAAAACTTATATCTGCAAATCAACTTTAGCATAGTGTGAAGAAGTCAAATGATCTACTATGAAATTTTTATGTTGGAGGATGGATTAGATCCATCATTGTAATAGGCTACAATTTGTTTATCCCTGTAAATCTGTGTTTCAAAATTCCATGGCTTGCAGATGTTGGCAGTGCCTCCTAAGTCAATAGTTTGTACCTCTCCGTGTACTACTGGCAGTTGTACAATCAGTTGCAAAGGATACGCCAATAAGGAGTATTAAAGTTTTAAGTTATATGTTTTCAATATTGTTTATACTTTATTTTCTTCTTTTTTATTCTAAACAATAATTTGATTATTCATGTCTTGCTCATCGAGCTGCATGAAAAGAGATGGTTCCTTTTAATATCATCATCACTTTCAAATTTCCTAGTAACCCACAAATGGCGAGCAAAAGATAAGCTTAACTTGTGGGGTAAGAGTGGGGATCTAATGATTTATATATACCATAGAGAAAAGTGAAAGATCACGGGCTTATCCTTTCCCATTTCCATATTTATGAGATTTGTGTTTATAATGTCATTTCCTTCATTACACGTCACCTATTATCATCATAACCAATCATAACCATCATTAAATAGTAGGATTAAACTAAAATGAAAAAACCATAATAAGTAGTCCTGAGACAAAGCAAACATCATTATCCTTAAAAGGCTCCTATAGTTATGATTTAAATTAAGGGAAAAACAAAGATATAAGCTGGCGATAGCCAACACACAACTGTTCTTTCCTTTGTGTACTCTCCTTCTCCCATTCCCGTACACTGTCTGTGTTTATTGTGTCTTCTCCATAAAGAATAAGTTATAATCTAGCAATAAAACAATCAATCATACCCATCATTAACTAGTTGCATTAGCCAAAAAATTAATCAATGGTTCCTCATGCACAACCAGTATTATGTTTAAGAAGGCTCTCATCATTATGGTTAATATTTGAAAAACTCAAGACAAATTGATAAATTAGATTGGAGATTAAACATGTTAAAGTTGCAATGGTCAATGCACATTCCCATTCTTGGAGGATGTAGCCATATCTGCCACTCTTTCCTCTGTTAAATGAAACATTAAAATCGTGAAGTCTACTGTTAAGTCAAATTTTGAAGTAAAAGATAATGTATCAAACTCCCGGTGTTGTGATGATCTATTACATAGGATTATAGAATTGTGATTGGTCAATTAGTTTTTGAATTAACAATTTAATTTCCAAATTCTTACAGTATGATGTCTTATTGGAGATAAATATTGAATACTCAGCATAAGCTGCACTCAAATGAATAAATTATTAAATTACATTATCATACTTCCATCTGAAAGCATGTTAATGCATTTGGGCTCGCCAACTGTAACACAGATGGGATGATTTTAAATCTAGCTATTTACCTTCACAAAAGTTTTATATTTTTATTATCTTAGTATTGTATTATTTATCATTAATTTATGTTTCCTTTAATTTGACGGCCAGCCTTGATATAGATACTGTGCTTGATTTGTTGTCAATCTGTATACCTCCAAACAATTAAGGAAGCAACAAGTTAATCTTTGCTTGCCAGTTGTCCATTCCTGTGTTTGAGAGTCTTCTGTTTGAGTTGTCCAGTGTGGCAAAATCAAAAGACAACAATTAGTCCAAAGGTCTTATATTTTATAATCTCATCCAACCATTTATGTCATTGCATCATGCTATGTTTTTGTTTCTATGAAGGGAACTCCATGAGTGTGATTGTGGTTTTTACAAACATTTTAAAGAAAATGCTCAATATTGATAGTTTTCTTGTAATATGCCCTATGTGTGTATCTAACTTGTTTGACATTCACAGGGTGTTAAGTCATTACGTGATGAGATTGCCAGGGGTATTGCTAAACGTGATGGTTTTCCTTCGAATCCAGATGACCTTTATTTGACTGATGGAGCAAGTCCTGGGGTAAATTAGACTATAGCACTGACTGAAGAATTTGCTAG
Source organism: Sequoia sempervirens (assembly GCA_007258455.2). NCBI lineage: Eukaryota > Viridiplantae > Streptophyta > Pinopsida > Cupressales > Cupressaceae > Sequoia > Sequoia sempervirens. The sequence goes on along the minus strand of VDFB02393081.1, from coordinate 21,858 downwards.
CCTGGATTCTTATGTTTTATTTATCATAGTCCCCACAAGCTACAAGCTGTTTGGGAAGATATGCATGCTAACGATTGTATTGGATATGACACGTACAGGTTCATATGATGATGCAGTTGCTTATAGGGTCAGAAAAGGATGGAATTCTTTGTCCAATTCCACAGTATCCACTTTACTCAGCATCTATTGCCCTTCATGGTGGGAAACTGGTATGTATGTCTAGAGTGGATTTATTTTGACTTTATACAAAGAATTGGCATTCTTGTCTAGAGTGGGTTTATTTTGACTTTATACAAAGAGTTGGCATTCTTGTCTAGGGTGGGTTTTATTTTGACTTTATACAAAGAATTGGCATTCTTCACCTGTTTTTGGGAATTTTCCATTAGGGGATGCCTTTTGCATGTTTGACTTTGAGTGGCTTTAAGAAAGTTTATTAATTAATCATTTCTCTATATTTGTAGGTTCCATACTACTTAAATGAGGCAACCGGATGGGGATTGGAAATATCTGAGGTCAAAGAACAGCTGAAAGCAGCTCGCTTAAATGGAATTGATGTTCGGGCTATTGTTGTTATAAATCCTGGAAATCCCACGGGTCAGGTGAGCCACATGTAGTTCAAAGCAATAAATTTGGTATCACAATTTTCTGAGGTCCATACTAGACTAATTGTACTTGAATTCTTAGAAGCCCGAATGCACTTTAAGCCTTCTATGCACTATTGTATGATAATGGAAAGCAATACTGCAATTGCATGCCTTCTAAATAAATTGAGCATGGCTAATTGGAAAACTGGATTTATAGTTATTCTTAAAGTTTCAGTCTTTTGCAGCACTCTCTTGATAACACTTGAAATGTCATGAAGGTTCTATCAGAGGAAAACCAACAAGAGATAGTGCGGTTTTGCAAGAGTGAAGGCTTGGTTCTTCTTGCTGATGAGGTAGCTCTTTTAACCACATATTACTATTGGTTTATAATTTTCTTTCTTAGCTATGACTTATTGTAGAAAATAAATTCTCTATCATAATTTTCTAAAAACAAGATTTTGCTCCTTGAGGACTGTCTGTGCCAATTATATTACTTAATTGAATTGATAGTGAATCAGTAGTATACAAGACGTGAAATTGATTCTTGAGTTATTTTTGGTGGAATAGTTGCCACTAATATAGATTTGAGAAAAAAAAGTTATAACTTTTGTGTAACTGTGAATATTTAGATTGAGTTAGTATTTGGGAAATGCAGGTTTACCAGGACAATGTTTATGTGGATAACAAAGAATTCCACTCTTTCAAAAAGATTGCAAGGAGCATAGGCTACAGCGAAAAGGACATTTGTCTTGTATCTTACCAGTCGGTATCCAAAGGTACTTAAAGCGAGTGACTTCCTATCTCTCATTTTGGATGTTAATGAATATTGTCAGATATAAAAACTGAAATATTCTATATAGCTTAAATATTAGTTGGAAATTGGAAAATTTCAAAATCTTTCATCTTTCTGAAATAAGTATATACATGTAAAAGATGTATGGTGACTATTGTATTAATTTTGGTGGATATCTATTTGACAAGACATAATCTTTTGGAGCTTTCCCTAATACTTCTACATGGTAAACTTTTATGGTGCATTCTACTCCTATTGTTTGCTGCTCGGGTTCTTTAAGAATGAATGAACGTCTGTGGTAAATTACCAATTAATGTCAGAGCTATTCGATAGTTATTCAAATTTTCAATTCAAAGTTTAAAAAATTGAAACTTGCTTTGTAGACATTTTGTGTAAATGCTTGTAAATTAATAATTTGGATGTTCACAGAGCCATGCTACTAAATTCTGCAAAGATGATCATGATTGGCATCTCTGGGTACTTGGACAATAGATTATTGGAGTTCTGAGCACTTTTTACATTCCTGGCATGGAGTTATGATCTTAGGATTGTTTGGTAAAAGCATATTTCATGATACCTACTTTCACATTCGGAGAGGCCTTTGAGATAGATTTCACGCAGTAGTTGACTCTCTATGTTGAATTAACATTTGAAGCAGTTCTCTTAGCTCATTCTTTTCCCTGTGTTATTAATGAAAATAAGGCTTCCAACTGATATATTGATTCCATAAACTTGAACCGAACAATTATACCATCAGGAAATATTAATATTTAAGCACAATTAATTCCATCAAATGACTCGACTTCCATATCACTTATTGTGTTTAACAGTTGGACGAAGTTATGATTTTCTCAATTTGTTTGATGTTGGTGTTTGAGATTGCTGCAGTTACACTTTGTAGCTTATGTATTGCAGGGATAAATAGAGTTTCTATATATGTTCAAATAAGATTTTTCTGTGTTCAGATAAACCATGCAACTCAATAATTGTCACAATTTGCAGGGTATTATGGTGAATGTGGTAAAAGAGGTGGCTATATGGAGGTTACTGGACTTGACAGTGATGTCAAGGATCAATTATATAAATTGGCCACAGTGAATCTTTGCTCTAACATTTCAGGCCAGATACTGGCGAGTCTTGTAATGAATCCCCCACAGGTATATGCTTGTAACCGGATTTTTTATATTTTTCTCCAGAAAAACCTGGTTTGAGTATTGACCTATTTAAGTTTCCCTTCTGACTTCTGTACTCATTGTGAATGCTTCTTGTAGAATGGAGACGAGTCTTTTGAAATGTTTTGTGCAGAGAGGGATGGCATTCTTTCATCTCTTGCAAGGCGGGCAAAGGTTAGTTATATAAAGCCTAATGTTGAGATGCTGCTTCAGTTTTCTTTTAAGTTTATACTTTTTTCTCATACATGTATATCTGTTTGTATAATCAAGCCTGCTTCTACATGGTCCTGAAATCATCCCACAAACTTCCTGCTTATCGTACATGTCCTATCAATTTGTTTGTTCAAGCATTGCTCTGGATGGACCCCTGTTTACTTTTTTTTCTCATAACCTCCAAGGCTTAATGCATGCAGTGGTATAATCACAGTTCATTACAACTAGATACAGAATCACGTACAAAATACAAATCTATAGTTAAGGTAGTAATGAGTATGACTGTTAGCCTTACAAAGCTCTACATTTTAGCTTCTTTCTTAAAAGATAAGCAAAATGGGGATTGCCATTGTCCTATGACATACATGGAACATAAGTCTTTGTTGGCCAAGCTTGTGGGTATCTAGACCAGTTTTAGCAGTTTTCCCAATGAAAAAGCTAAAATGGATGATTATCATTGCCTTTGATGTACATGGAAAGCATATTTGTGGAATGCATGCAGTGGTATAATCACAGTTCATTACAACTAGATACAGAATCACGTACAAAATACAAATCTATAGTTAAGGTAGTAATGAGTATGACTGTTAGCCTTACAAAGCTCTACATTTTAGCTTCTTTCTTAAAAGATAAGCAAAATGGAGGATTGCCATTGTCCTATGACATACATGGAACGTAAGTCTTTGTTGGCCAAGCTTGTGGGTATCTAGACCAGTTTTAGCAGTTTTCCCAATGAAAAAGCTAAAATGGATGATTATCATTGCCTTTGACATACATGGAACATAAGTCTTTGTTGGCCAAGCTTGTGGGTATCTGGACCAGTTTTAGCAGTTTTCCCAATGAAAAAGCTAAAATGGATGATTATCATTGCCTTTGATGTACATGGAAAGCATATTTGCTTTGTCTGAGCTAGTGGGTCTAGTGGGGAGTATCCAATTATGATAGCTGAAATATATTTATCCTTCTGTAAGGTGGGGAGTATCCAATTATGATAGCTGAAATATATTTATCCTTCTGTAAGCAGCCAAAATGTTGGGGGAGTAGGATATCGGGCATGCTAACTGCAATGTATGATTGGTGTAGTTTGCATGTCATAAATCCTACTCTGAATTTGGGGGGGTGGGGTCTGGTTATTCCTGGACCAAAATTTCCAAGTGTTGGTAACTTCTTGGTTGTTGTGTGCTGTTGGCAACCTAGTGGTCAACCATGTTAAAATCCTTAGAGTTTTCATATGTTTGGCTTTAACATCTTATATCCTTAAGAGTTTTATATAGTGATAGAACTGCTGCTTGTGCGATTCATACAGAAAAAAATCTTTTTGTATCAAGCTTTAAACCCTTATCCATTTCTTTATACTCATTGCTTCTTTCTGGCCATTGCATATGATTTATTTACAAATAAAATCAGTGTTAAGTTTAAAATTTGACATTGAATGTATTTGCATCAATGTTATTTGTGTGCCAATTTTTTTTTGAACTCATGAATCCATTTCTCCAATCAGCAAGTGATAGACTAGAAAGCAGAAGGAAATGAAGAAAATTGATGTATATGGTATGAACATAGATCACTGCCAATATGAGACATAAATTATTTATCTATTTGTTGTTAAAGTTGATAAACCATACATTTTTGGTTGATTTCTCCAACTCCATTATTTTTCCTTGGGGGAGGGGGAAACCTACAGCATTTTTTGTTTGGTGGAGATGTTTACAATGGTGAAATTACAGCATATTTGCCTATAATGCCTTTCTGGTATGTGGAAAGTTTGACTCATATGTTGTGCCTCATTTTTTATCTTACTTTCTTTCTTAGGTAATTTAAGAGGTGGTAGCATATAGCCAACTCATCATGTTTGTTATCATATCTACAATTATAGTATAGCCGCTTATAAAGTCCCTGTATGTTCATCATTTTGATTTCAAGACTTTGTTCTCCATGCCCTATTCTGAGCACTCTGAAATTGAGTGGCTTATATTCTTGCTGACTGCTTGCCTAATTCTGAGCGAATCTGAAATGGAGCAGTATATAGTAGATCACTGATTAAGTTCCATAGTTTTTGTATTATTGTAATTGTTGTCTTTATTGCCATCTTCTATTTCTGTATTTGTTAAACCTGGTAAATTCCTAATTTGTGATGAACGGTCTGATCAGTTCTGTGGGCTGGTTCTGTATGATTCCTCTTTGTTACCTGGATGATCTATCTGTTTCAATTATTGTGGGAAGGAACATGGTACTTGTTACCATGTGTAACATACACAAATCTTGTGTGTTGCTAGTTGTAATATGCTATGGTTATTTCCAGAATTTGAATTTGCTAGAATCAATGAGATTTTAACAAATGACTTTTTGGAACGGTAGATATTCATCAGTACGTGCAGTCATTGAAGTGTGGTTAACTATGTTTTTTGTGCATGTTTGATGTATCTCCTTATGTTGGCTATGAAAAACTATGTTGGCTATGAAATAAACTTTTTTAAATAAGCAATGGTAGTTAGCGATACTATTATTTTTAAATATGAAAAGAGAATGATAAATTCATAATGATGTACAGAACGATATGTTTCTAATATTTATCTGCATCTGGTGCCAGAAATTGTATACGTGCAGTTATATTGGGATCTACTTGTTTGGTGTCAGTTATGGACTAATATGAAGTAAAATTTCATGATATTTTGCTATAGATAGAAATGAAGGTGCACATTTTGAAATAACTATGGCATGTTCTAAGTTGGAAGGGCTCTAGTGTATGCTTTCAGGGGCAAGGGGCATCTGTTTAAAAAAGTTTTTTAGGTTATGATACCAAATATATCACAGCATGGCCTAAGTGTTGGGGGTTTTCTTGCTTCTATGGTTGGTATTAGCCATATGGTAAAATGGTGATATTTTACCATTTAAAGTATAAAATATCATTTCTTATTCCCTGCACCTAAGTTTGCTGGTTCATTCACTCTCATTCAGGCAAGTTGGATTTTCTGTATGCAAATATGCTAAGGCCGTTTGTAACAGTTTTCTCATAGAAGTTGATAGTTTCTGGCTAATGTTGGCATTACACTAGCATACAGATGATGCTCTTGTAGTTCCTATCGTATAATATGGATTTCATAGAATGCAATCCACTATTCTAGGGTCTAAATGGATGTTTGTACTTATTTTTATAACATTCTAATCTTTTGATCATACTGGGTGACTTTTGTAGACATTGGTGGATGCATTGAACAAGCTAGAAGGTGTTACTTGTAATGAATCAGAGGGTGCCATGTATGCTTTTCCTCGCCTCCACTTGCCACAAGCAGCAATTAAAGCTGCAGAAGCAGCTAAAATGGTGCCTGATGCTTTCTATGCTAAAAAATTGTTGGATGCTACAGGGATTGTTGTAGTTCCAGGTTCTGGATTTGGTCAGGTATGTACTATGGGTAATTTTTTCTGATTCATGTTTCTCATTCGGATCAAGTAAATGTTTTGATTTCAAATGTTGACATTTATCTTTGCTGGAAGGTACCTGGCACATGGCATTTTCGTTGTACGATTTTGCCCCAAGAGGATAAAATGCCGGCAATAGTATCTGGATTAACAAAATTTCACGAGAGGTTCATGGAAGAATTTCATGACTAAGCACGCTTGAAATTGGGTTTGATGTGCTTCAATTTGCACTATTTGCTATTAGACTGAATGAAATAATGCTGATTTTGCCGCAGCAATGCCTTCATTTTTCATTGTAGATGATGTTCACTTTGAGACTTTTCAATGTGTACTGGCACTGATTGATTTTTTCAATAAAATCGTGCATATTAGATCACTTTGTTGTCTTTTTCTCTCTTTTTCCTTCTCTTGATGGCTGATTATGAAGAGTGAAAATTAAGTCATTTTACTGAATTAAGGATTGCTTAGCTACAGTTTGGGACCTTAACTATTGTTGGAAATTATACCCTCAGCAGTGCCAAGAAATAGCAAGCTCTGAGAGCTAACCGTGTAAAATTTGGAATTATGTAACAATTTATGCTTTAGATATTTTAATTTTTGTAGGATTTTAAACTTTTCATCTGCACGTATTTGACAATCAAATTCCATGAGTGGGTCATTTCTTTTATAATGTCTCTCTCACGTACATTTGTAACAATTGCAAGGCAAAGGGACTCACAAAACATACAAGCACCATAGGCACATTAGAGACTTGAGAGAGTTTCATCCTATAACCTATTCTGGACTGGTGAAGCTTGGTGGATGTAATTTCTTTTCTTGCCAAAATTCTTTGTGCCAGTTAGGGGCGCTTGTGCTCAGATAACTGTTTTAGTGAGCACTACCTTATACAATTACAGGTTCTCTTTCAGAATTTGTAGAAATTTTCTGATGAATTTAAGTCAGTTATTTTCAATTTACAACAAAGTAGGAATTGATAGCACACCCTGGTTGCATATACAAGAAACCAAGAACCTGAACAGGGGCATTTTTGCAAAGTATAGAAGAGAATACAGGCAAAGCCATAGAAACTATTACTGTTAAATAATCTGATATAAGGCTTCTATTTTGTGGGGCCTCTTGCTCTTCTTATTTTCTCAAGCAGCCTTGGGTGTCATGTATTTGGCTGGTTCAGTCCACCACCTTGCCCTTGCCATACCCAGTGAGGGGGAACATTGATTGTTGCAACCATAGTTGAAAAACTCTCCGAGTATTCGGCGAGTTTTAAAAAATTCCCCGTTTTTTTTTTGATAGTGAGTTTTTCCTGCATTTACTCTCCAAAATTGCTCGCCGAATAAAGGAGAAAACCTCACCGAGTTTTTGGCGAGTTTTCACCAAAAACTCCATGAGTCCACAAAAAAAATACTCACCCATCCAAAAAAAAGGTCTCCCGTGGCCACTAAAAAGGCATTTTCATTTCATTTGATTTTCTAGGTACTCTCCAAGTCCAACTTTCCAAGTTTGCCTACAAGTCTTCATCTATAATATCGTCTAGTTGTACCTCCCCCTAGTTTTCACTAGACATGGGAAGAGGAAGATGTAAATTTGTAAAATATATTAATGTAGTATTTACTTTCAGTTTTACAAAAACAATTTGCTATTTTCATTTTGTTTCAGACTATTAGTATCAGTGCATTCCACATGAGGATGCCATTTTGTACCCAATTTGCTTTCAAATCAATCAAATACAACTAGACTCAACTTGTTTCTTTTAGGTACTCATTTATTGACTCGTTGGATTCATCTTATCATTGAATTTTGCAAAAAAAATAAATTTTAATGAAATTTAAGCAATTTTTTAAGTTGCCGAGTTTTTAGCCGAGCTTTTGCCGAGTCATGTTTTTTGGGCTTGGCGAGTTTTTCAACTATGGTTGCTGCAACAGTGTGATTGATGTTAATTGTGTATTTTACCCTCTGTGCATAATGAGAAATACATTGAGCATGTAGGAAAACATGTATGTGTGCACACTTGTATATATGACCGATTTATTAGGGAACACGGTGTTTGTTTTTGGTACTAATTTTTGATTCGATATTGATAATATATATTACTCTTTTCTATGTAGGTTTGAAAACACGATTTCTAATGGTAGGTATAATTTTTCCACAGTCCATGAAGAATAGTTATGAATGTTTCCGGATTTAATTGTGTATGCTTTTTTGAGACGTTTCAAATCACACTCAATGATTCATCATCAAGAAGAGGTCAATGGTCAAGCACAATAGAAAATATATGGTGGATATATTAATAAGAGCATTTAATGGGGAGAGTTGCATGCAAATCCCTTTTACCCTTGTGTTTTGGGCACATGGTGATTAGGTTGTCGGTTGTCCTTTATGCATTGACTAGTGTGAAGGATGATCTATTCCGCATGGAAGTTGGTAAATGATATTATTTTACTTCATTCCACTATTCCTTCTAGAAATTGACCTTGATCCCAATATCTTCATTTGCCACCTTGGTTCAAGTTTGAGAGTGGAATTTATCTAGGCCATTTCTATGTTTTTGGAATTGAATCTCAAAATTTAAAATTCAAATTTCATAATTCAAAACCTTGCCGATATTTCTGCTAGCTATTGTGAATTGACTTTTGTGCTTGTAGATTTGAATTGCAAAATTTAAAATTCAAATTTTATAATTCAAAACCTTGCCAACATTTCCACTATAGCCATTGTGAACCAATTAAAATGGGCATGCAAGGGTGATATATTATGGGACTAAATTAATTGAAAAAGAACAATATAGGATTTAACAAGCTTCTAGGAACTAGCAAGGAGAATCAAAGAGCATCAAGGAATAAACAAAATCTAGTAGACTTATTGTTACATCAGCATTGCGTTGTCATCCTAGGAGCACATTGCACATTTGCATTTGACTTGGTCTATCTTTGTTGAATTGGTCCACCCTCACAATTTAGTAGATTCCCTAAAATTGTCTTTAAGCACAACTTGTTCCTTATTAGATTTATAGCATATACATAATGGAGAACAAGTTTTAGTCAATGGAGTTTTGCTAGATTAGATCCACAAATTACAGGTTCAATCTCGTGTAGGTGTTTAGATTTGCAATTGCGGAAGTGAACTAGATCCCCACATAATCAAATTACTAGAGCAGTTACAATTATCTAATAGGGCCTTCAATTCTAAAATCATGATGAATGGACTCTTGAAATATGTATAGGCATATCTTCATAAGATCTAGAGCTAAGTACCCTTGCATTTAATTTAATTGATATATGCATTTACTATAACATTTGTTACAATATTTGATATTAGTCCCAACGCATAAATTTTATGGTTAATTATTGTTTAATTACAATGTTACCAAATTCATCAGCTAACTCGCTAGATTTGGGTTTGGTTCGGGTGCGACAATGATTCATTGAACACACACACATAATTTATTTATATATTATTATATAAATATTTGTTTTTTATATTAATGATAGTTTAAACATCATTATACAAAACAAGGTCCATATGATGCACTATGCATTGTTCACGTATCTATTGTTGTTGTTTACAATAAAATATATGACAATAAATATATCTATGCATCTTCCAAGAAGCTACTGTATAAGCCTATTGAATAACATAGTTTTGTTTTGCTTTACATAAAGGGTCATATTCAAAAGTTTCTACTCACTATAAATATCAATATCTCCCCAACCAATTGGAGGCTCAATGTTAGATATGTCCTCATTGGATTAGACATCCTCAACGGCAAAATCAGACCCTTCATTGGCATGGAAAGAAGTGTTGTTCTTTTTCTTTTTGCCTTCATCTGGTAAATCTTTGTTGTAGATTTTCAGTAATTCTGCCATCCCTTTTAGGAATGGCATGTTCTCATTCATTTTGCAGGCCCAAGTATAATCACACCTTACCTCTGTTGTGTTCATACAGACTGTACCATCTTCTAGTAGCTTCATGGATTTGTACTTTGAGATTTCCATGGTAATGGTGACCTGCATAGTAACATGGTAAAATATGAGTTTTTTTTATAAAACTTAGTAAGCAATCTCCTGATACCCTGAAACTTTTCCTCATTCCTCTTAATCCAGATTTGCTAAAGAATTTCATTAGATAGAATTAACCAAAATATATTACATTCTTTATTTAGTCTTTTTACATTTCCAAATAAGATTTCGGTCCAGATAATGTCACCTCTCCATCCTTTAAGATCAAAGCAAAAAAAATTCCATACTTCTTTTGCATAAAAGCAATAAAAAAATGTCTTTTTGTTTTAAGCTGCCTATAAGTGCCACACATATCAATATCAAAATGGTTAACTTTGTATGGTAATTTTTGAAGAATTAACAACCATTTAAAGCAAGCTTTTTTTTGGCTCAACAATGTTAGACCAATTTTTTACCAAGATACCTTGCCATTGTTTATTAGTTAGGGAAATGTTCCAAGTCTATTAAGATAATCAAATACAAACATTTTGTTGCATAAGGTTTTGTATAGAATTTTAGCATTCACTTTTTGAATATTAGTGCCATCAACCCATCTGAAGTGTTTAAAGCAATCTCTTTCTTGGTTGCAATTTTTGGGCAGCTAAAGAGCTATATAGGCTTCTCTGAGCATAGAGTATGTTCTCCAATTTGAAGGAGGGAGATTAAGTTCATTATTTAAGGAGTTCCATGTTTTAATTTGACCTTCACTCAATATGTCTTTGAAGTAATTAATGCCTTTGGCAGCCCATCTTTTGGTAGAGCATCATTTAATTAAGGCTAAAGGCTTATTCTTGTGCTTTAGGTTCCACCATAGATTTATTTTCAAGGATATTATTGTTTCCATCAATAACACTGTGTGAGTAAAATATGTGTAATGAATAACAAACACAATCAATAAGACATTATATTAAGAGATTCAAATAAACAATTAGTCTAATTAAAACAAGAAATCTCTCAAAGCTGTCCCATTTCTCTCTAACTCCAAAGATTTATTAAATCACTATGGCTCTCAGATTGTGTAAGCACTTAAAATGCCAATCTAGAGAATGAAGATGATGTAAAAATGTAGGAATCTAATCCTATATGATAATTTCTAAATGATATACTGATGATACTGTAGATGAAATTGACATGGAAATGATTGTAAACTAGGATGCAGCTAAATGAAAAGCCATGATTATGATTGCTAATTACTATTTGCTATTTGCTCAATGTTGAAATGCTTAATTGCTCTAATGCTATTTCTACAGAGTAAGATTGCACAAAGTTGGGATCCTTTTCCTGTAGAAAGAAGTTGCATTTATAGATTCCTGACAACATATTTGTGATGTGGTAGCAAGTAAGGGTTTGGATTTGATTTGAAAGATTCAATGGTGAAGGATGAAGAAACCTGAGAAGATTATGGAGATTGTTCCTCCCCACAAAAACATTCTGCCAGAGGATAGGAAGAATCAATGGAAGAAGATAGCCAAATTGATTTCCAATTTGTCTGTAATTTCTCTCCAAATTTATCCATGAAGGCTGAGTTGAATTAATTAGATATAAAATATCTAATTTTGTTGGTGCATATGATGAGTGAAAAGAGGAAATAGCTATAGAAATATGCTTTAATTGAATTATTGGATTTATTCAATTTAGCAAAAGAGGATATTTAATTTAATAAAACAAACTATAAAAATCTGTTTATTAAATAAACATAGAAGAAGTGTGGTAATTAAACAAAACAAAGTATTAAACTTGTTTATTTAATTAAAATAGAATGATGTGATTAAGGTAGAATAAATAGATAATTATAGAAGAAGTAGATAATTAAATAAAACAAAGTATTAAATTTGTTTATTTAATTAAGATGAAATAATATGATAAAGATAGAAGAATTAGTAGTGAACTATATAAATAAATATTTCTATTTATTTATAAGTAGATGAATTAAATGAGTCAATTAATCAAATAAATCATATTTAATTAATTAGATTATTGAGACCATTTTTAGGTGTATACATTTTGCCCCTCTTTGAATTGATGTGTTTACGCATTGCTTCAAAGAAAATTTTGCTACTATTGCTAGTACTGACGAATTTTTTTCATTTTGCCCTAGGGCGTTGATTTTCAGGTTTCATGTGATGATGGATATATGCCCCCTCGGGAGATAAATCGATGAATTTTTTGGATTTTTTTTGGAATTTTTCAAATTTTTTATGATTTTTTGATAATTTGATAAAAAATTTCATATTCAATGATGCAAAACTGATTTATTTCCTGAAAAATGATGTTTACTCCCGCTAGATGTGAAATTGATGAATTAAGCTCCTTGGAAAATAAAATAAATAAATCCCACCAAAATCCCTCTTAATCATTCTATTAAAAGCTAAAAAGGTGGATTAGAACTTCATTTGTGCATTGAGTTTGAAAATTTGAGAGAGAATGATTTTGAGCAATTTTGGCAAGATGGTGATCCCCTACTACACACACCGTTTCGAGCACGTGCGTCGTCACAACCACCCGGAAGCGTATGGACCGCCGATATGTACCCCAATAAACCTCCTCGTGATTTGTGCATTTCAATTTTTGCACATTTTTGCACATTTTTAATTCAATTTTTCTGCTCTAGCACATGCACACATTGATGTAGCGCATAGGTCATCTGTTATAGTGCATTGAAAGAATTAGTGCATACGATTAGGGTTTTAGCGCATAGGATAAATAAATTAGCCCTTTGACTTTTTAGCGAGTAGATAGAGGGCTTTAGCACATTGTCATGATGATGTGGCACATAGAAAATTTTAGTGTGTTGACAGAGGGGTTTAGCGCACAGGTAAAGGAATTTAGCTCATTCGTTGAATCGACGCATTAATTAATCTTTTCCAACGCATTTAACCTTTTAGCACATATAAATTCTTTTTTGGCACATCCAAATCAGAATGATAGAATTTGTCAATTAACTACTTGATTTTGATGATTTTTGATTACGCCAGCCTTTGATTTGATTTTGATTGATGTTCTTGATAGGTTAGATGTTTATTGATCTCATGATAGGTGAGATGCAATAATTTATTGATGATAATTGACCTCATGATAGGTGAGGATCAATGATAAACTGATTGATTGACCTCATGATAGGTGAGGTTCATTGATAGATTGATGATTGACCTCATGATAGGCGAGGTTCATTGATAGATTGATGATTGACCTCATGATAGGCGAGGTTGAATGATAGTTGCTCACAAGATTTGATCAAAGTCTCACCAGAGCTGATTAGATTTGATAGGCTGTTTGATGTTTGATTAATTGACAAAGATTACTAACTTTCAATGTTCTGTGATGGTAGGAGCCTTTGACGAACTTACAGATCTGAGAGCGGTTTCCTAGGACATTTGATCTGATACCTCAATTGATACAGCCTGAGACTGTTCTTATTACACGATGCAAATTGTCTTCTCTTCTAGATATGCCCCCAATTAGGATTAATTGGGGACTATTGACAGCCTTAACAGAGAGATGGCATAGTGAGCACAATACCTTCCACCTTCCTACCAGTGAGATGACAGTGACTCCAGAGGATGTATGGCAAATCTTACAGATACTTGTTGTTGGGGAGTTGGTAGTTTATGATTCTACTGAGCAGGGTGAGACTGTTGCACTGTGCCAAGTTTTCTAGGATGATACGATTTGTGGATACAAGATTCCATGGCGAGAGATGGTTGATGCCTATGCTACCTTGCCGTCGGTACTTGCTGGTTTCATTGGAAGGTTCCTTTGTCCTGATTGCATGTCAAAGGGACTCTCTGTTGAGTGGGGTCAGATTTTGGAGAGTATGATCGTCTATGGTACTAGATATGCATGGGGCATGTGCATGCTTGCTCATCTATACCACAATTTGCATCAGGTGGTCTACCTTCGAGGGGCCAGTTTGTCTTTAGGAGTTACATTACTTCAGGTGTGGGTGTGGGAGCATATAGCGGTCACTCGTCCAGTTGCAGTCAGACAACGACTTGCCATGAGGCCATACGTTCATGCATATGTAGGTCCAGTTACTCAACCTAGATTGGGTAAACTGGAGCATTGGAGGAGAGTCCTGAATGATGTAGAGACAGTTACATGGCGACCCTACCTTGGTTGCAAGCAGTGGCCGGATGATGATACATAGATGCCATACTTATGCCAACCCATGTACTTGATTGGTAGGACATGTTTCATCATTGAGAAATTTTTGTTGAGGAGGGTGCTTAGATAGTATGGCAGAGTATAGGGGATGCCCCAGGGTGTTTCACATTATGCACGACGTCAAATAGATGCCATCGAGTGGGGACCTTGCTTATCCTATGATGTTGTAGTGTAGGAGTACTAGGGTCTACTGGCCATTATTTGGGAGATGCATCTTGATATCATGAAGGCTTTGATTACCGAGAAGTATGCACATTACCTTGCTTTACATCCATTCCCACGGATCTCCGTTCTAGATGAGCTAGTGCCGATACTAGGTGAGGGGGAGATGGTAGTTGCACACGGGCACCGATGGAGGAGAGATGAGGGAGATGAGGAGGAGTCAGAGGGTGTGGAGAGCAGTGATGATGAGGAGGGGGATGGAGATGGAGACGAAGATGGTGATGGAGATGGGGATAGAGATGGTGATGGAGGAGGGGATGATGGAGGAGATGAGGGTGGAGGAGGCCTAACATTTGATGTTAGAGACTTAAGGGTTCTTCATAAGAGGCGATCACTGGTTGCTACAACAGAGCAACATGTGCAGATTGGAGTACCCTCCCAGCATCAACAGACCTAGATTGCTAGCCTACAGGTTCAGGTGCAGACACTACAGGGGCAGCTGGTATAGGCCCAGGGGTTACTAGCCCAGACATAGGCACATATACAAACATAGGGATAGGCTCTCTCACAGGTATAGGCACAGTTGATAGCTGTACAGGCTCAGATAGCCTCTTTGACAGTAGAGAGAGATGCAACTAGATAGACTATAGAGTAGGCACATGGATTGGCAGATAGACTGCAAAGATTAGCTGAGGGTACCTCCATAACTGATTACATGAGATAGGTTACCCATGTGGTTCGAGAGGCCAAGTACTATAGAGGTCGATACCATGATGTGGTTCTTGCTAAGCAGAGAGTTAGTTATGCTTAGTCTCGACCTGGGAGGACTCGTTCCAAGACTACCAGCAGGGGTGTGACACAGTCTCTTCCGAGAGATCCAAGAGATCTAGGTACGTCTGGTGGGGGAGGCACTAGTCCAGAGATGTTGACACCGTTTGGGGCTAGTAGCACATAGCTCCATGTTTGGATTCTCTGATGTATTTTGAGATATGATGTATACTCCAATTTTTGATTCACGTCCATTTTGATGTTGTATCTCTTTACATTTCAGACATCATTGTATACTTGACATTATGATTTTTGAGATTTATATGATATGCGATAGATTTATCGATCTATATGTTTTCTATATGGTTCTATGACAAATGCCTATGATGGATGCATTTAATTTATTGTTTTATATGCCATGTGTTGTTTTATATGATGATTTTATGGATGCAATGTATGATTATAATAACATGTTATGATTTTATGATGTTAAATGTGATTATGCTTATAATGATGATGTATGGATGCATGGCGCCTGTAGTATTTACATGGACTGATAGATGTATGATAATGTATATATACGAATGATATGATAATGCAACTATATGTATGATTATGGATATGATGTTTCTATGATATATGACATGATGATGCAAATGGGATACGATGCACTTTATTTTTGGTACTTTCAAATGCAAATATATGATATAATGAGTGGATGAATGAATGATCAATATGATGATACCTCCAATGTATGATGTATGATATGATAACCTTACTGAAAATGCAACTATGTAGATGATTTGTTTTTGATATTTTTCTTATACAATTATATGATGTAATGCACAAATGAAAAATATGATATGATAAATGCAAATATATGATCGAATGTATGAATGATTAAATGATATAATAATGCCTTCCAATGTATGCAATGCAAATGATCATGCAACTACATGAGAATGATAATGTTTTTGTAAATGTCAAGTATACTCAATCCATTAATGATAAAAGATAACATCGTTTTTGAGATCTCCACCAGCCTTTGGAATAAACTACTCTGTAGATGAAAAACTAACATAAATGCAATCTAATTTAACCATGCAAATCTACATGTGCCAAATTTGTCATCTTAACAGTCCATTTATCGTGCTTTTATCATCATTGAGCCTTTAAAATGTTGAAAGTGAGTACAAGCATCAATGGTATAATTTAGACCAATGATGACCTGAGTACTACTTTCATGATTTTTGATATTGCAAGTTAACACAAGCATCTAGGTATAATTAAACCGAGATGACCTGAGCATTTCTTGCGTAAAAAAACAAGAATCAATCATTTTCCTATGCGAACTCAGAATGTCATCAGTGATACTTTGTAGAGCACGTCTTGCGACAATTCACACAATAATAATGATCAACTCACAGACATTAGACAAAGAAAATACCATTCTCCTTCCTAGCTTCTCTAGTTCAATACATCATCGAGTTGCTCCAAAGAAATGATAACAAAAAATCAAAGTAAAACATTTGAACATTCAAGCTAAAGTGATAAAATCATGATTCAAAAGAATATCATCCATCCTAAGTTGTTTTGATTGATTTGATTTCAGCTGTTTGATATGGATGGTTGATTTTCTGAAATGTTTTGATGTTTGATGTATGTTCAATGTTGAGTTTCCCTATGATCATTGTGTTTGCTTCGTTGTCATATTGCTTTTTGTCTATTTGATTAAGCTCAAAGTTTATTGCCCCCAGCGAGTTCAAGATTTTTCCCCCAAGCTAGGGTGAGACACGACCACACATTCCAGGATATGTACATGAGGTTGTCCTTTCAATGATAGGAAAAATGATGGTGAAAGTGAACGACCAAGACATGCATCCTATAGATGGAAAATCTAGTTTAAATCACAAGTAGCGCCTATTTCTAGGTTTTCACTGTGTTTTTATTGCACTTTTTTAGATTTTATGATTTTTTTGAATTTTTCTCTTTTCTTGACTTTTTTGTATTTTTCTGTCACCAAGACACCTGTTTACCAGGTTTTCATCAAGACGACCATTTTCCTAGGAATTTAACCATGCATTAGATGATTCAGGTGTAGAATTTCTTGAGATGGAGACTATTGATAGGTTCATTGAACAAATCCCCTTCAAGTGTAGACAACTGATAGGCTCCAGATCCATAGGCTGATTTAACAACAAAGGGACCTAGCCAGTTAGGTTCAAACTTCCCTTTCTTTTCTCTGTCTTGTTGATTTTGAGGGTTTTCCTTTAAGACCAAGTCACCAACCTGAAATGCTCTAGGTTTTACTTTGTGATTGTAGCTTTTAGAAATCCTCTGTTGATATGCCTTCAAATGGTCCACAACTTGTTGACGACGTTCATCCAAAAATTCTAGCTCTTGAAGTCTAGACACTCTATAATCCTCATCTGAAATAATTCCCTTCAGTGACACACAGAGTGATGGTATCTCAACCTCAATAGGTAGGATGGCCTCTAATCCATAGACCAAGGCATATGGTGTACCTCCTGTAGGTGTTCTGATGCTGGTTTGGTATGCCCACATAGCAGGGTTTAGTTGAATATGCCAATCACGTCCAACATTGTTGACTGTTTTCTTTAGGATTTTTAGAATAGTTTTGTTTGATGCCTCTACTTGGCCATTTCCTTGAGGATAGTATGGGGTTGAAAAATGATGCTGGATATGAAACCTCGCACATAGTTCCTAAACATCTTGATTCTTGAAAGGTCTACCATTGTCTGTGACAATGGACTGAGGAATGCCATACCGACAGATGAGGTAATTTAGTATGAAAGAAGAAATCTGTTTTCCAGTGATTGTTGTCAAGGGAACAACTTCTATCCACTTTGTAAAGTACTCCGTGGCTGTGATTATAAATTTGTGTTCATTGGATGAAGATAGATTAATATTTCCTACTAGGTCCAGTCCCCACTGACAAAAAGGCCATGTTGAAGTGAACAATTGTAATTCTTGTGTTGGTGCATGGATTAGGTTGCCATGGATTTGACATTTTTGGCACTTCTTAGCAAACTGAAAAGACTCCTCCATATTCGACCAGTAATACCCCAAAAAAAGGAGTTTCTTTGCTAGGGTTAGTTCGCTTGAATGAGTTCCACAAATACCTTCATGAACCTCATGTAAGGCTGTCTTAGACTCGTTATGTTCTAGACATCAGAGAAGAGTACCATCTAGACCTCGATGGTAAAGTATGTCGGCAATTAAGGTATGTCGTGTGATTTGGCAGATGAAGTTGCGTTTCTGGTTTCTGGAAAGATCGGGAGGAAGGGTATCGTCTTTTAGGTAAGCGTAGGTCTTTCCATAAATTGAGGATTCAATGTCAAGTAAATGACATATGGTTTGAGATTCAAGATTATTATAAGCAGGATTAGACACTTGTTTCACCATAAACTCATAACGACCTTGCTTTTCTAGTATCTGTAAGAGAGAAGCAATTATCGCCATAGCATCAACAACCTTGTTTTCTGCCCTTGGAATCTATTCAAATTTGATATCCACAAAGTAAAATTTGAAATCATCCACCATTTTATTATATGGCATCAACTTCTCATCTTTGGTTTGATATTCATCATTTACCTGATTAATGACTAGTTGTGAATCTCCATATACTTGTAGTTCTGCGATCTTCCATTCAACTGCCACTTTGATGCCAATGATTAATGCCTCGTATTCAACTATGTTATTTGTACATGGAAACATGAGTCTGTAGGACTTTGGGATGGTAGGTGTAACAAACATAATTCTCGCACCTGACCCACGTTGTGTGTAGGACCCATCAAAATAAAGCATCCATTGTTGTGTTGTCATAGTAAGAATGTCTGCATCAGGAAACTCAATGCTCATTGGATGATTGTCTGGTAGTGGAGCTTCGACTAACTAATTGATTATCACCTAACCCTTAATGGCTCTCCGATCTACATACTAGATATCAAATTCACTCAAGATCATGACCACTTGGCTAGTCTTCCTGTTAGGGAAGCCTTACTGAGTAAATACTTTAATGGATCAATCTTTGCTATGAGTTTGACTGTGTGGGTTAACATGTAATGCCGCAACTGCTAATTAGAAAATACCACTGCCAAACAAGCTTTCTCGATGAAGGTGTAATTTATCTCATAACCATTCAAAGTCTTGTTGATATAATAGATAGCCTGTTCCTTTTCCGCAGGATCTTCCTGTGCTAATAGAGCGCCCAAAGAAATCTCAGTTGTTGCAATGTATAATAATAATGGTCTCTCTTTTGTAGGTGGCATTAGTATGGGTGGTGACATTAGATATTTCTTTATTTGATTGAAAGTTGTTTCACATTCTTGATCCCATTTGAAAAATACATTCTTATGTAACAAATGATTGAAGGGATGAATTTTGTTTGCTAATTGGGAGATAAACCTCCTGATTGATTGTAGCTTGCCCTGTAGAGACTGTAGTTGACTGATATTCTTCGGTGGTGGAATTTCCATTATAGCCTTGACCTTGGCGGGATCCACTTCGATACCCTTTTATGAAACTATGTATCCTAGAAGCTTTGCTGACGTAACACCGAACATACATTTCTTAGGATTTAATCTGACATTGAACTTCTCTAATCTGGTAAAGATTTTATCCAGGATCTCTAGATGTCTTTCTCTGGTATATGAATTTTCTAATATATCATCCACATAATCCTCCATAAAGGTATGCATCATGTCATGGAAAATGGTGGTCATTGCTCGCTGATATGTAGCTCCTGCTTTTTTCAATCCAAAGGGCATGAGGTTCCAACAAAATGTTCCCCATGGACATGTGAATGTTGTTTTCTCTTGATCTTCTGGTGCTATTTTGATTTGGTTGTAACCTAAGAAACCATCCATTAGTGATAACATGGCGTGTCTTGCTGTTAAGTCTACAATAATGTCAATGTTTGGCAAAGGAAAATCGTCCTTTGGGCAGGCCTTGTTGAGATCTCTGAAGTTAGTACATATTCTGATACTACCATTTGGTTTAGAAATAGGTACAATATTAGAAATCCACTTAGCATAATCAATAGATCTAATGAATCCGACATCTAACAACTTCTTCACTTATGCTTTTACCAACAAGGCGATATGCAGATGCATTTTCCTTAGTTTTTGCTTCACAGGTTTTATTCCACATGGTAGAGATAAATGATGCATTAGAATATCTGGGTCTAAACCTGGCATATCAGAGTAAGACCAAGCAAAGTTAATGTGCCTATCCTCAAAGAACTTGGTGAATTCAAGCTTTTCTTGTTTAGTCATAGATGTTGCTAGATGTAGAGTTTTTGCTTTTTATGTTGTGCCAAGATTGATAGACTGTGTAGGCTCCACCAATATTGATGATATTTCATGATAGTGTTCTGGAAGGGTGTCAAATCTCCCATCTTTCGGTGCCTCAAAGAGGTTTTCACCGTCAGATGAAAATTCTTTATTTTTACTTTTTCGAGATCCAATGCTACCATTAAATGGTTTTCACCATTAGATCTATTATTCATGTTTTCAATTTTTCAATTGGAAGATTTAACACCCTCCTGACTCAAAGCGTCGTTATGAGATTTATGATTAGAACTTGTGTCAGGTTTGTCACAACAAAGGAAATTAACGATAACATCATCGTTCACAAAGATAGGTACATTGATAGGTTCAATTGGTTCCCAGTTGATAAGTTTAGGATGTATTAAGGATAAAAGGTCATCAAATTGGCTAAGGTTGATGATAGTGAGGGTTATGATATCCATGTTGTCAAGGTTGTCAATAGCGATGTCAAGGTCTACGATATTACTCTCGTCCAAGTCATCTATCTCACTCGATATCTGTCCATCCTCACTTGAGTCATCAATATTTTGTGATCCAAATACAAGGGGTCCAGTCCCTGAGCTTTGTCCCTCCTCATGTGTGGGTGCATACTCTTTTATGACATCAATTTTTATGTTCTTGTATGATGCTTTAGATAAAGAATCCCACTCATATTCATTGGAATTTGTTTCATAACTATCCTGCATTTGAAGGATTCTTTCAACAACTTTATGAGTGATTTCTTCTTTTGTTTCCTCTTTATAACCTAGTCTTGTTTTGTCCTTTGAATGAAGTGTGAGAGGTTGAATGGGTTCTACAATTCCCTCTTTTATTTTTCCAATAGGTCCTTGTCCTTCATACCCCATTTTTTCTAATATTGTTTTTCCCTTTCCATATTGATCTGTCTTTATGCTGATAATTGCCAATGTAGATGCTTCCTCATCTTTGTAGAGCCAATTGAGGATGACCTTATCTTCAGATTCATCTTCTAAAGTACCTGCCTTTACAAATCTATCATCCAAAACTGTGGTAGGTTGTGATGATTGTTGTTTTAATGTTGACGACTGCCCATATGATCTTGGAGATGGCAGCAGCTGTAAAAGACATAAAGATTGCTCAATGGAATACTCTCCCATGCCTTTTTCTTTTAACTGGATCTTTTCTTTGAATTGCTGTGATAGAGAATCTAGTTGATCTTCATGGTTTGATGGAGTGGAGTCAACAACACTTGTATCTTTTGACTGGTCCTTTTTCTCAACC
>VDFB02393080.1:0-13440 GCA_007258455.2 Sequoia sempervirens | reverse complement strand
CCTTAATCCACCCTCTTGCATCCCCTTAATCCAACCTCTTACATCACTTCAACTCATTCTATCAACTCCCCTTAATCCACCATCTTGCATTCCTTCAACTCATTCTCTCAACTCCCCTTAATCCACCCCCTTGCATCCCCTTAATTTGTCCTCTTAAAGGACCCTTAAGTCATATCCTCTTGCATCTCCTTAATCCTCTTAGGACCCGTTAAGCCATATCCTAGGGTTCATGAGATGCATCCTCTTAACTCCCCTTAAGGAATTCTCTTAAGACCCCCCCTTAAGCTCTATATCCTCTTAGGTCCCCTTAATCCATCCTATGGCTAACATCATTTGAATTTGTATGGAATTTACTATATGTAGTTCTTTTCTTGCATGAATTTTTTACTTAAATGACTCGTAAAAATTGTAGTTACTTACATTAATTATTTTTGCAAGTTCTTATCAAGTCGGTCTACAATGTGATTGTTGAACTGAAAAACTATTTTATTTGGAGACTATGTAAATATCAATTTTTGGTATTCACCTAAAAGTTGATAAGCTTTAATTGTATCTACATGCACATATATGTTTCATCATGTTATATAGTTGTACATTAAACTTATTGATGTACATTATATATGTTTGTTCGATGTCACTTTTTAAATATCTTATTCAAATTTTATAGATTATACATATTTCATGTGTCTTCTATTTACCATATTTTATATAATTATTCAATTGTATAGATTATACATTAAATATACATACAAGGAGATGGTTTTTTGTTTAATGATTCAAATATTTGCTATGTAATTGGAAAATAGTTAGAATTACTTGCCCTTAATTTATTATGAATATGATTTAAGAAACTATTTAAGGAATGTTTTAATTTGTCACCTAACCATGTGATAAGTTATATATATATGAAATTTGATTCTAGATAAGAATTATTATATAGTGCATGTATTACTTGAAAATTTGATAAAATGCAAATATATAGATATGTATATAAATGCATATAATTATGAAAATGAACATAACATGATCTCATAATTGACTGCATATATAATCATCATATTAAAGTCAACTGATATAAATAAACACACATATATGATAATAACATGTTCAAAATAAAACTAGAGATCTAGATAGTCCATAAAATTTATGTCAAGTCCAACACATATATTGAAATAAAACTAGAGATTTGTAGTCCATAAAATATAAAACTATCTAACTCTCAAGCTGATTGGTAAAATCAAGTCTCCTCTTTGTTCCACATTGACTAGATGTACCTGCATCATGCTGTAAAAGAGTTCAAGAAACTCAAAATTAGATTTAAATTTATTTAGAAATTTTGATATAATTAAACATATTTAAAATTGAAAATATAAACTTTTAGATAAAAAAACTAATTAAATATCGACTAAATATATTAAAAATGATTTTTAGTATGCATAAATTACCATATGGTCATGTGAATCAACTGGCACATTTTCTTCAACAGGTAACATAACTGTCTGTTGAGAAGATGCAAATGCCTGATCCACTATATCCTGCATATTCATATAAAGCAAACAATATGTGAAAACCTTGAATATATATATAGTGAGCAGTATATATGGCGGCGCGGCGGCAATGGTTGCAAAGCACCGTACAGAAGATTTAAAGCAAGTTTACAACCCTCAATGATATGACTCATGATCACGCAGCACTCCGGATTGCCCACAGATGTCAATGTCTCGTGCGTATCCACCGTATTATCTCATCAAACTCAAGCATATAGATGTGTACAATAGTTCATATAGATCATCACACATGTGCAAACAGTACCAAATTAGATCTTTACGGGTACTTAATTTAAACTTAACAAGTGAAAGCACACACCGAAGTCATGATGTCTCTCGTGAGTGCTCACTCACCGTAACTGTGGCTGGTTAATACTAGGCCAGGCAATCTCCCCATCTAGATATAATATATCAATTCACACATAAAGCAAAATTCAAATTAAATTAGATATATATATATATATCCACACAAATTATTTAATATATTTTGGTTCAAGTACCTAACGAAAAGGAGAGCCCAAATCTACAGCACTCAACATATACACACGATGATGATATTGAGTTTCGGGCATCACGTCATCATGCGTCTATACACCAAACACAAAATTATTGAATTAATATTATATTATATATATAGTTTGATGTTATTATTTACATGATTTTTTTACATTTCAAACTTGAATTAAATTTAAGTTCAAAAGATGAACATACCTATGTGGGACGATCCTTAGAATATAGTAAATTTAGGTATGATCCTGCCCTAGATGCATGTGCCTCACCTGAAGTGGATGTCTGAGTATCCCTATAGCCTGAGCCTCCATGCTCTGTATTGGCCACTTCAGTGGTTGCGTGTGTAGTCTGCTGAGTGAGATGTCCTGAAAGTGAACTCAATGCTCCTAGTGTAGATAACATGGTTTGCTCTGAAATGCAGCGGAATACCAGGAGAAGGAGGAGGAACAAGAGGAGCAACTGGAGCATGTCGCTGAGGATCGACACGTGCTCCTAGTCTATGTTGGGGCATGCCACGCCCAGCTCCCTGAAATGACCTCATATCAAAATAGTTGGGTTTTTTACCCAACTCAAACTCAGCCCATAACTTTCTCAAAAAATATAAGGGCACCTCACTGTTGCCATGTGGTGGAGTATCAAACACCATCCACCATCTCTCCCAAAAATTTGCAGCTATCTGCGGGTGCCTACACCATAAAATTGAAATTCTTTTTTTTGTGGGTGGTATTGGTTCGTTTGTTTGGGGGTTCACAAAATATTGGCACATAGCTTGTTTAGTGATTTTTAGGTCATTGATTTCTTTATATGACAGTCCATCTGCATAGAATTGTCTCCTCTCTTCTCTCCATTGATGGAACCTATCTAGGTCGCATCGATAGATCGAACAAAATCGACAATAGTTTGCTTCGTAGATGCAAACCATGCGAGATGTGGAGGGATTCTAGTCTCATTTTTTATGAGATCTATGTGTCCTTGAATGACAACTAAGTTGGCTCGAATATTCTCTCTTAGTTGATTTTGGTCAAATGGAGGAGGGGGTGGGGGGTTAGGTGGTGGAGAATGCGGAGGTGAGTGAGGCATATCCTCATGTGGTGGGGTGGGATGTGCACCATGATCTATAGGGATTTCTAGATTAGGCATAAAATCCTCTAAAGTGAAAAGTGGATCCATCCGAGAAATGATATGGCAACTGCATGTTAAACAATTAAAAAATATATATCAACAAACTAATTAAATAATGCACACAATTTCAAAGTTATTTAAAAATCACATTGAACATGCACAAATTCAAAATATATTTCATTTGAAGACCATTCAATTTATAACATTAAAAAATCATAGCATTAAAAATTCATATCATAAATGAGAGTTGAATAGAAACCAATAGTCACTTAAGAACTATAAATGAGAGTTGAATAAAAACAGAAGGTTAGTAGAACAAGTGATGAAAAATATTGAAAATCATTGAAGACCTCTCTTGCACATTCTAGGAGACAACATAAATGGTAACCTCAACTACTAAGATGATCAAATAATTTTCAGATTCACTGCATGAGTCAGTATCCAAGAATTATATTGTTCAAGAATGATAAAATAAAAAAAGATATTCAAAAATTCCAAGAATCTTGAGGTGGTTGATTTTGATGAACTACAAGGGAACTTAGAAGAATCTACATTTTCTTAGAGGATTAAGTTTAAGTATCAAAAGGGGCGGGCTAGTATGAATGATTTAAATGAATTTATTAATATCTTTTCAAATAACTTTATAGACTCGAAGTATTTTAGGTACTAGTTAAATTACTTTGCGCATTCTTTATTCTTTTAAATAAATGTAATAAATCAACATAGATGTTGATAAATATTGAGATGGTGTGGGATTTCCCACTCATCTTGTAGTTCTCAGTTGGCTTTCAATTAATTTTCAATTAGTTTTCCAATTAGAGCAAGTCACCTAGGGTTAAGTTTCAACTAAACTCTTTCAGATCCTTAAATTTTGGGACACCTAGTTCCTATGTACATCTCTTTTTAAAAATTGTGTAAGGGTTAGAAATAATTTTTATCATAGAATGCATCTACATTTTCTACGTCGAACTCTACTAAATTTAGTGTATTTTGATATTTTTGGATGAATCAAAGGATCATGCTTGTTGTCTTGCAAAGGATTATCTTATCTTGGTAATAAATAAAGGATTGTAATAAATGTAAATAAATGTACATTGAATAAATTGGTGAGATTTGTATTATTGAATTCTTCATAGGGTTATGTCTCACAAATGCACATGAATATGGTGGTATAACCAAATCTAGTGAATGTAGTGAGAATTATTGTTGTCAATTTTATTCAATTTTTATCTTCTCATCCCTATTGCTCTTATGATTTTTCTGTAAATTTATTGATAATAAACAAAACACTAGTTCCCATATGTACCCTACGTATTCATTGGTTTTCACTTAAATTTACTTAGATACCTAAGAATAATGTTCATCTACACTAACTTAATTACCTAGAAATAAGACTATGATTTAAATCATATAATTTAACTAAGAGTTAAGGTAGCCACAAACCAACTACTTATAACCTTATGCACACTATGGGGTTAAGGGTAGCAAAAATCACAAGAATCGATGAAGAGGCATAGAGGTAGACGAAATCTCAGGAAATTAAACATAGTAAAAATATTGAATAGGGAACAAAAAGTTTGGAGAACTTCTTGACAAGATACTTGGGTAAGGAAAAACTTGAAAACTGAAATATATAAAAGAACTTAGAGGAAACCTAAGAAAATGTGCAAATGGGGAATAATGGAGGAATAGTGTGTTAGCAAAGGAAAGTATAAAAAATTTATACATTTAATGATATGATTTGACAGACTAACTATTTTGTTAGTTTGATGAGGTGCATGTAAGAGATAGTTTCCCTTGTTACATCCCATTTTCTTTTACCCTCTAGGTTATATTATTTTTTATTTTCATTTCAATCTTGACTTGAAAATATGTATTATCATTAATTAAGAATATGTCAATTTAACATTTTGATCTAGTTAACATAATATGAACTATTGCAAATATGCCTTTAATACTCATAATGATTAAATGGAACATGTATTTCTTAATGTTTCTAAGAGATTTATGTCGATATATAAATAAGTTTATATATGCACATATGCTTTAATAATGAACTAACTACATTTTTGGTTTCATGAGGTGAATGCAGAATAGAGTTACCCTCCAAGGACAAGAGGGAGAGTATCACTAGAGAGAGTGAGATAGGTCTAAGAGAACAACCATGATCGTGAAGATTGTGAGAATGCACACACTCACTCACATCAATAACCTTTTCTTATGAATTCAATTTGGAAAAGTAAATATATTATCAAATCCTTCATATCAAATTTGGGCTACAATTTAGTCTTTGCATTTCCATTATCAATCATTAAAAAGTGTGTTCTAGATATAAAAGTTTATTTGGCTTTAGGTGGTAATCATTATATATTGTGCAAATAAAAACATTTCTCCAATGTGGGTAGGTGTTATTTTATATTTATATGCACATATATGTCTAATAGATATATCTATGAATATAACTAAGTGTAGGTGATGTATATTAATGTATAAATATACATGTGTGTGTATTGCATATACCTACGTCTATTTATATATGTATGTATGTATGCATGTATGTATATTGGTGTACCTAATTATTGAATTTTTTTACTTTTAGCCCATTCAAATGCCTTTGAAAGTTTACTAAATAGTCATATTTGTAAGGGTTTCTCTAAAATTGTATTAGGGTTTTAAAAAAACCCTAAACCCTTGTGAAGCCCTTGCACTTTAGCTCACCTAAGGGGAGAGAGGTCTCTAAGAGGTTTCTAGTTTTAGCTCACCTAAGGGGAGAGAGGTCTATAAGAGGTTTCTAGTTTTACGTTTTAGGGTTTAGATTTCTAAGTTAAATGTGTCCAATTTAGGTTTAGATTTTATGGTTTTCAATTTACAATTTAACGTTATTTATTTTGTTGACGTTTTTTATTTTTTAAATGCAATTTAAAACTATTAAAAATTAAACTAAAATACATTAAAGAAACAAAACTTAAATACTAATTAAAAAACAAAAAAACAAGATACAAAGCAAAAAATGGCAGAATTCAACTAACCTAGAGGTCACAGAGGTCGGGTGTGTTGACGGGAGGAGGTGGCAGTTGAAATATGCTCCAAGCACCAGCTTACAAACGCGTACGCACTCTAGATTGTCTTCTCTCACACTGCCAAAAATAGTGGATAAAATGAAAAGCCAGTAGTTTATTTAAAAAAATAAATACTTTTACAAAACGCGTATGCGTTTTGAAACGCGTACATGTTTCATAACGCGTATGAATTTTTGGTTCGTGTACCCATAGCTGAGCGCGTACGCGTTCGGATTTGGGTTCGGGTACTCGTTCCGTAACGCGTACGCGTTTTTTACGAAAAAAAAATTTGTTGCCTGAAATTTCCCCTCTTCGTGTACTCAACTTCTTGATTTTACCCAAATATCATGTCTCATTGCACAAACTTTGAAGGATCATCATCATCCCAACATATGTCATCATATTTTTGTTCATTTATCAAATTCTTTTACTTGTCTTGAATTGCTTTTTCTATTATGCATCTTATTGATAATCCTTTATACTTGGCACAAACAAATTATTCATTGGTGGTATAATAGGCATCTCTTTCTTGACCCATATTTCTTGCTTCTTTATTTGTAGTCGAAAAGGAAAGGTTGGAATTTGGTGCACCGCAACACTTTTCTTTGGCATCCAAGTAGTCTTTTGAATATGAAATTCTATTTTTTGTATCACTTAGTTGAGTTTGTCTCTTGCTTTGATTCATGACTAGTTTATTCATTATGAGGCTCTTTATTCTTTGTTTTCTATATCCTCCTCTTTTATTCTCATTGTGTAAATAATCAATTTTAATAAACCCTTTGAAGATATAGTTTTTCATCATATAGAGGTTCATTTCCAATGCTGGAATATTATTATCTAAAGTAAAATGACTTAACTCTATAATTGGCTCATATGAAATTTGTGGCATGCTAGCAAATTTTCCTACATGAACAAATTATATGCATTGATGTACAACTAAAATAATTTCTTTTAAATGTTCAATCCATGATCTATCGAGTAATATATAAAATCTATTCAAAGAAGGAACAACATGGGGATAATATTTGTGCTTCTTTAGGTTTGAATTTATGGAGTAAGACGACACAACCTAAAGTATGCATCAATAATCTTATTGTTATCTTTAGGGAGACTCTTGATTAAGCATAAGAATTTGGCTTTAAATGTTTATGCTCTAAAAAATCCTTTACACATATGTTATATTGGGTTGTTGTGTCAACAAGATATCACCAATAACATGATCATGAATTTCTCCTAAGATATACAATAACCCATAATAATTGTTTTGTGGTATCTTCTCATTGGAAACTATAATCAAAAGAGTGGGAGAAGAATAAGAATAAGAATAAGAATAAGAATAAGAATAAGAAACATTTATTTTAATTGTACCCACAAAATCATGTGTATGCACATTGTATTAGTTGATAGAAACGTGTACATCCTTTATATTATTATCCTAGATAATGTTATCTATTGGAATTGGCATTGTTTGTCATTGATGTCAAATATGTCAGTGTTGGTGCAAAGGATAAACTCATCATAGTTCATGTTGATGTTTGATGGTCTCAAAGGATTACTTCAGTGTTGCTTCAAAAGATGCTTCAATAATGGTGTTCACGTGAGCTGGCTCATTCTTCATGATGTTTATTGGTGGCAAGGTAAAAATGGTGTTGATGTAAAGAAAAGGCTAATGCAAATGTTGGTGCAAGTGAAGTCAAAGGTCCTTGATCACAAAGATACAAGTTCATTGCTTAATATGTGTTCTTGGTTCATTTATCACAGTGTTACTTCAATGTTGAGAGTTGCTTTAGGACGAAGTCACTATTCATTATCTTCACATGATGGTGTTCATAGTGTTATCATGGTGTTGATGCAAAAATATGACTGAGTTAAAGTGATTAGGTATTTAGTGGAAGTATTTTTTATGCATGATTGATGAAGGCAGTGATATAGATATAACTTATTATTAAGATCTAGGGTTTATGTTTGGAGACGTAGGGCTTATATTTTATGAAGGTCTTAAATGAAGTTTTCACTTTATGTTTTGATTGAATGTTGATTGGCTATCTTAGGTGAACAACCACTTAAGTGACAACCTAAGGTTTTTACATGCATTGCCTACTGGCCCCTATACCTAAGGCTTATTGGCCTAGCAGGTAAAAGAATCATATTATATCGCCTTTATAATATTTTTGGTTGTCTTTTAAAGATTAACTTGGTGGGAGACAGAGATCAAAGATTATTATTTAAACTTTCCAACAACTATTTTTCATGGCTTTAACTTGACAGGTGTTTGCGTAAGTTTTGGTGTGTAACTATTCTAATCAATGGTCACCATGAAGGTGCCAAGTTGAAGATTGATGAACAATATATGAAGACTGCTTGAATTCCAACAGTGGTGTGGAATAGGTGTAAGGGCATGATGAAAGGTTAAGCATAAATTTTGATACTATATCAGTCACACTAAACAACAAGGAGAAAATATGGAGGGTTCAATATACAACAAAATAGAATATCCACTTACTTAGTTTGATGTTTGATAATTTAGAATCTTTCCTATTTTGGTGGAGCAACTATTGTTTAGGAATTGAAAATAAGTTGTGAAAAAATGGGGGCCTCAAAATAAGTAGTGGCTGCATATTGAAAAAGCTGCCAGATGGCTCCATAAATTTATTTTCCTCCTTTTCATTTGCCTACAATTTATCTCTCTAAATTTTATCTACAAAATTATTATTGATTTATTCATTCATATATGCAAATAAATAATAACTGCGTCTTTTAGATGATTACTTAAAATAAGTAGAAATTTAAAATTCATGGGACCACCAGTCCCTCAAATTACTCCTAAAAAATTTAAGTAGTGAATGCTAGTGAAAATAAGCTAAGCATCCGCATAGGGACCTGCACTAAGATAGAAGTAAAATCAATGGAAAAAAAAGGAAGTATGCAAATACCAACTAAAACATCAGACACACTAATGAAAATTTCTATTTCCTTAGTAGCATAAAAACAAAGGTGCATGCTCAGATTTAATCTACAACCAGGAACTAATAATGGGTTAAAAAAGCCAAGGGCTTGAAGAGAGATGACTAAAAATCCATGCTCTTTGTTGTTGATATGTTGATTTCCATGAGATGCAGTGTCTTCACTCCAAAGTTTCTATGTCTGCCTCCTCCCACCTCGTATCTGCTATCAACATCTCCAATGCTCTTCAATATACACTCTTGCAATTATTTGTATTACACTATACTTGGTAGGACTTTATCTCTTAGATGTTCATTCGATTTCCCTTGCTCAATTTTCCATGATAGGATTTATAGAATCTAAAAACAATATGATCTAACACAAATATGATTTGAAATGAAATCTGATTTGATCTCGAGGCAAACAAAATCCGATTTGATTTGATTTGACTTGGCGTAGTTTAGTGTGACTGATATAGTACTTAATCTGTATGCATTCAAAGATGATTAATAGTTATGATGTATGTAGAGTTTGAGGATCTTCAATCTATACATACTTCAATGTAGACCTTTTTTTTGTTTATTGAGTTAAGAATACAATTTCATGCAAGGAGAGATAAGTGTGTGAATGAGGTGACTGAGATGGTATTTTGAATTTGCATTCAAAGAAAGATAATAGTCAAAAGTGTGTAGAGATGTTCAATGTAGATCATGTTATTGTCTAAAAGATCTTGTATCTTGTGCTTGAGACCCATTCATGATTGTGTGGTATGACCCTTAGCTCTATGAAAGTTACAAAATTCTTAATCATTATAAGTTTTAGGAAGTGTCTTACTCGGATCTAATGGATGTACCAAAGGAATGTAATAAAAAGAAAGTACTTAATAAGTTTTAAATAGCATCATTCAAGGATTCTTGTAACCTAGTGAACTTCCTACAAGTATTTTGTTTTAGGGAAGGAAAAACAATAGTATTATAATCTTGATTAATATTTTCCTTCACTTCCTTACCTTGTAAAACAAAAAATTGGTTTTTGAAACTTAAATTGTAAGAAAATTGACATGAAGAGTCACATTTAAATGCATTAGAGGGTAAGAGCTTGGCTTCAAGTTTTTTAAATACGTGCATGTCTAGATAAGAGAGTGGCAACTACTCAAATGAGCATTATTCTTTATGAGTGGAAGCAATCCCTCATGAAACTTAATTTATAGATTATCCTCATCAAATTGATGCTTCAATTTACCACATAGATATTGGAAGTGAATAATATAATTGTTTATAGGTCCATTTTTTTGTTGAGAGCATCTAGTCAAGTCATTCACAATTATTCAAACCAATATACATATGAAAATGCTTTAAGAAAATTATAGCTAAATCATCAAAGTATCAACAAGAACTAGGGGTAAAGAATAAAACCATTGAATAGCATAGTCATTTAAGAGTTATGGAATTAATTTGACTAAAACCATATCTCATATGAAAAATATTTACATGTTGTTGTAAAAGCTTGTATACAAACACATATCTCTTTTTCCATTATAAAGTCAAATCTAAAAATGATAAATTGCATAGACAACGAATATGTAACCATCTTAAATGCTAATGATATATGACAAAGTAGATTATAAACAATAAAACATTATATTTTTAATAATATACATATGACTAATGAAAAATTAGAAAATCAATTATTATTCTTATGCGTGTCTTGATATAATTACTTATTTAACTATTTATTTGAAGTTCAAATAAAATTAACCTTTTAATTTAAACGAATAATAAATGCATATAAGAAACTTTTAGAAAAACTTGAAAAAAAAAAAACATATATAATTTGCTTACATCAACACTTTGCGACCCATTATCTTTTTACTCATTCAGTGACGAATCAGATATCATCTTTTTACTCTCTTTCGGTGATTGAATCACTGATGCTCATCCAAAACGTTAATATAAACAAATTATGTAATTTTTTAAAGAAACGTTGCTTTCAACGGTAAAATGTTTCGCTGGCCAAACCAAATATAATAGAAACCTGGCAATGCACATCTGATGAAAGCCGCGGAAAGTTCTGGGCAAAGTGAAGTCACCCGCAGACCAAACCACAATCTACGCTTTGCGGGCCAACGTATGACGTGGAATTGAGAAATTGTGTAATAGATTGTACAACCGCGAGGAAGTTGCAGTCACGCTTCTTTATTCAAAACGGGTCGGTAAACCGCGCCCGTGACACGGCGCCGTTTTCATTGTTCGTTGCTTCATTACCAAGTAAACGCGGCCTCCATTTCTCTCTCTTTAAATACCTTACTTCTCTCAACTCATTTCATTACACAATTTCCCTTACCCAATTCCATTCATTATAGAATTTCCCTTGCCCAATTCTATTCATTACAGGATTTTGAGATACTCTGCAAATTTGTTACAAAGGCTTTGAGCACAAGAAAGATGAACCACCACCCCCACCACGGCCACCGCCATCACCACCATGGCCAATATGCGCCACTGCCACCGCCACCAGGGGCTTATCTTACAGCACCGGGGGCTTATTTCCCAGCGCCTTACTCTTCGGAAGAGGCAAAGAAGCACAAGCATCGTGAGCATATGGCCGAGATGGGAGCTCTAGCTGCAGGTGCTTTTGCCTTGGTAAGTCTAATAATTGAAAATATAAGAATGATTTTGTAAATATTTCAGATCACTATATGATTCTATCGAAACATAATAGAATAGATCATCCTGGAATAATTGTATGTGTGTAATTTTGGCAGCACGAAAGGCATGAGGCGAAAGTGGATCTAAAACACGCAGATAGACATAAAATGGAGGCAGAAATAGCTGGGGCCGTAGCCGTCGGGGCAGCGGGGTACGCTGTGTATGAACACCATGAGGCGAAGAAGTATGAGCCTCACCATAAACACCATGGTCATCACCATCACGGCCGCCATCATCATTGACTATAAGAAAAGTGCAACCGTATTGTTAATAATTTTCTTCATGCGATCCGCGCAGTGGTGTGTAAAAATAGGATTCCTTTTATCAGCGTCTTGTTCATGAGAAGCTTGGATTGTTATGTTCATCTTCCCTATTCAATGGATCTGTGTTTTGTTTGAAAATTATTATGTTCTAGAGTGTAATTTGATGAATGTATGAGAAGATATTGCTGGGAATATGAAGCCCAACGGTTTGTTTTTGCTTAACTGTTTAATATCGTGCTTCTTTGTCTTCCTTCTTGAAGATTCTGTTCCTTGAACGGCTAAGCTCTATTTTTTTTATAGATGTATGGAGTATGGTGATTAATATTCAGCGCTTGCTGTCTTATGTACTGTGTAAAATAATAAAAGATTAATAAAAACAGGATTCCCCTGCTTTGAGAGTGGATGCAGTCTTTTAAGACGAACTATTAGAAATTCCATGTTCTTGTTGTTTTCATTTGATCTTTAAATTCTGTTCTTAATTTCTGCAATTTGTCTTTCATTTATTTTGCTATAAATTCGTCAACAGATATATCATTTTATTTACTAATTTTATATATATTATTTTTTAATAAGGTGGCATTTGTTATGTCATAAATTAAATCCCTCTTTAAATTAGGATATTTAAGCAACACATAATTGTAGAAATATAAAGATAAGAAGGAACTACACTTTCAATTTTTTTTGAAATATTCTTTAGAATTAGTTTTGGAATCTTTTATACTTAATTATAATGGTCAAATATTGAAATGACTTCTCATATCAAGTTTTTTCTATTATTTTTAAAATCTAAATTTCATGAGTGAATGGTCTTTTTGTTTTTCCTACTTTTAGCAACTTGATTCTAATTAGAATGTTCTCTTGTAGCCATTGGAACATTGTCTACTCCTATCTTGCATTTGGTAATATTATGTTAACAAATGTATATATTGATGTCTACAACTACACTATAGGGAATAGTGTATGTATGCTTGGGTATGTGCAGGATCATGGTATGCCAAACAGCCCCCTTAAGTGGCAATGAAAATTCAGAAAAATTAGAGTTAGGCAACTTGACGTAAAAATTTGAATAAGTTATCTATATTATTTCAAAAACATGTAAGAATAGAATCTGTGGGAAATTGAATATAGTTTCTAAACTACTAGGTTTAACTTTTTAGAAACAAAATCTATTTGGTGAAAATTTGAAATTTCAATGCAGTATTACTTAAATTTCAGGAAAAAAATAAGAAGTAGGTGTCTGTCTGACCACCCTAACCATAATAAAATGATAATATTTTTTTATGAGATT
>VDFB02393079.1:0-33373 GCA_007258455.2 Sequoia sempervirens | reverse complement strand
GGTCCTCCTTTTTAGTTGGCTTTTTGCTAATGGATTGTTGTCATTGAGTTGTTTTTGGCTTTATGCTAGTATCTTTATTTACAAACACTTTCTATTATAAAGGGTTTCGGGCCCCTTCAAAACCCATTTTTTAC
This sequence comes from Sequoia sempervirens, assembly GCA_007258455.2. Lineage (NCBI taxonomy): Eukaryota > Viridiplantae > Streptophyta > Pinopsida > Cupressales > Cupressaceae > Sequoia > Sequoia sempervirens. Next base: position 33,239 of record VDFB02393079.1, on the reverse strand, counting down.
CTCTAATCAAAAACATATTGTACAACAAATTTTTTTAAGTGCAACATAACCTAAACTGCCAAAAAACCCATTGATAGCCTGAACTTCAAAACTATCCATACAATATAAGCTGCAATGAAAATTAATCATATTTAAAAATCATTAGAATGCTTGGTGGAGGCCAACATATTGTACAACAGATATGCAACATAATCTAAACTTCAAAAAGCCCCACTTATAGCCTATGCACATGAAGAAATATCTAGGATATAAAATACAATAGCTACATGACATAAGTGGACATTTTATCTCCTTTTTGCACATATGCAATCATGTGTTCACATAGACATTCAAATAACTATATCACAAAAATAACATTCATATACAATTAGCAATTACGTCATATAGGACAGAGGGTCTGCGCTCTGTCAAAGCATGTTGCAAGGGTGATTACAGGTGCACTGTGGGTGGCATTACTAACAAAAGGATATAGTTTTTTTTAGTATTTCATGGACTTATAAGATGATCAATATGAGTGCACTCCATGATGTAATGTGGCTAAAAAACCCAGTTCAACTCTTCATGTATGCCTTAGGTAAAAATAAATTTTAAAAGAAAAAAGATTACTTATAGTACCTATAATAATTCTAAAGCACGATCTTTATGAGTGGCTTAGAAGAACATTCTAGAGGACACTTAATGATGCCTAGTAGGTTAATTTTGCATGTTGTTGTATAACTTTAATATTTCTTTCTTTATTTTAAAATTGTAATCTTTCATTCTATTAGTCAATTGTTTTTTTTAATCTTTTGAAATAATTTTTTGAGTTTTGTTTGCATGAACATTTCAATCATGCTCTGTGATCGATCATTACAATAAAGAAAAAATCTATAGGTCAAAGAATAAAATAATAATAACTTAATGGTCTATGTATTAGAGAACAATTAGTGAACTACGAAACTGTCAAAAAGTAGAAAGAGTTTATTGGTCCATCTATTCGTACAAAATGATTTGAATGGAATTGATAACATGTAAAATTTCCATAACACACAATAGATTTATCATTAAAAGGACATTTTAAATTGAAGATTTCAACACTGCACTCAAGCACAAATGGATTTATCATATTCCAACAAACAAACTTTACACAAAAGAGTTAGATCCTTTGTGAGAAAATATCCTTCATGGACCAACCTGCAATTGCCACCATACAAATGCAACATACACAAAAGATTCTTATTTCTAGCACACGAAGAAGATTGTATCTAATGGCTTACTCTAGCTTGCAAATCATCTGCTAGCTTTCTCTAAGTGCTCTTGTTTGGAGCAACTTTTCCTCCTCTCAAGCAAGAACCATGTGCAACAGCTCGAAACAAACACCTCCTATCACTAGGTACACCTGCATAAGTCAAAATTTATATGAGCAAAAATTATCAAATTGCAAGCTATAATTGCAAGCTATACATATACAATACAACTTTACCCTCAACATACATTTTCTTCCAATAGCAAAGCATCATACATATCAAAGAAAATATGTTACTGAGAATTCCGTAGATGATGATTTGACACGCAGGCACAACCAGAACTTTGAAAGCAAGAAAAGGGAGATCACAACCCTCCATGTGTTTTAACCTTACAGTAATGTCCCAACACTTTCTGCTTCTTTAAATGAATGTATAACTAAAGCTTTTGATATAGTCACTTTAGTGGGCATGAACATACTAGTCCAGTGCAAAGATTTCAGGATTAGAGTAATGTTTTAATTGTTTGTTTTTCTTTAAATGATGTGCATGGTGAATAATTAAAGCTTTGGATATAATCCATTTTTATGGGCATGTCCATTCTATGAACAGAAAGATTTCTGCATCACAGTTCTTTTATACTGATGTATTTTTTCCCCCTATTTTTTTGGGTTTTAGAGCAATATGAGAGTAGCGAATGGAATGCAATGGAAATCATAGATAGTAGTACCTCTATAGACTTTGAAAAAGATGTTGGATGCTGGACCAGATCATTGAAATCTCTTGTAGAATTCATGGTGCCCTGCTGTGGTTGCCAGTCACTGGCAGGAGGTTCAGTTGATGACCATGACACTGAATCATCAGTTGGGTTGACCGTGACCGGCACCATTTTTAGCTACAGAAAAGGGGGGGTGAGCTTCTGCATTCAAGAAGACCTCCAAGGTCCAAATCTTTTACTGCTGGAATTCACCATGCCCACATATCTTCTGGCCAAGGAAATGTTGTATGGACTGTTGAGGATTGCATTGGAGTGCGATAAGGAGAATACAAGGGAGGGCTCTTTTTTCTCTGCTCTTGTGGACTATGTACTGCAATGGATGTAAGGTGGCGTTTGCATATGTTCAATTTTCATGTAACAGCAAACTGCTTCTAATTTTTACATTGATTTGTAGCTATATTATTTCTGTTATCAACTTGAACATTTCAAAGCACTTGACAAGTATCTTGAGAGTGGTATAAAACTATAGATATGCAAGGTAGTGAACCAGGGCAGTACTCTACAACACACAAGACAACTACCATAGGTTGCAGATTATAATTATTCTCATTACTTACCTTACCTGAAAATTTAATCATTTAAGGAGGCTACCCACATCCACCAAGATGAGTTAATTATCTTGGTCCCTTTGAGACCACATTTCTTTGAGGAATTTTTTCAAACAGTTCACTGCCTTGTCTATGCTATTCTTCACTCACATTTAATTGAGGCATTTTTTCAAACAATTCACTGCCTTGTCTATGCTATTGCTCACTATTATGCTTTGATAAAAAAATTTCAAGCATCCATAGCTTGTTCGAAAGCACCTGTTTTAGGCTTTTATCCATAGCAGCAAGGCACTGAACTATTTGATAAAATACTTCACGCCAGCCATATTCCGTAAAAACACTCAATTGTAGGGAACAACAGAGATTAATGCATTACAGAGAGGTAAACAAATATAAAATGATAGTGTGTCAGTCATGCATGCAAAATGTGATAGCAGAGGTAAGGCACGTGAACCCCTTTCAAGAATGCCACTGACCAACCAACAGCCCTCATTACATGAAATTACAACAGCTGAAAACATTAGCAACATAGGAAAAATTTTCCAACGCCCGTTGTTTATTGGCCGAAACAAAAAAATTGGCAAATAGAAAAAAGAAAATCACCAGAAAAATAAAATCTACCAATGAGAAAATTTGAAAAAAAAACCTGAAATCACACTTTAATAATGAAAATCTTTGACACCAGAGCTTATATGATTTCTCCCAGACTACCCAGCACTAATAGGAAAAACCAGCTAGTCTCCGCCTATAGATAGGCAGGGACTAATAAATTATACTCCTAGATATGAATCTTAATACTTATATATTTGACCTAAATCAAAAATTAAGTTCACTTCAGTTTTCTTTACACATGTATATTCCTTTATAAAGACATCAGAGATTAACATTATATAGACCAACAATATGTCCCATGCAGAAGGAATATCACAAATCATACTCAACTTTCTTGTCGCCTGGCTGAATTGACAATGGCATTATTTTTAATCCTGCCAACGTAGAAGAAAAGAAGATCCATTAAAAAAATTCATAAGCATTATGTTGATGTTAATTTCCTTTTGCACTTATTCATGTTGCATCATCGGAAGAAATCAAGTTTGTCTTTGGATTTCAGAAGCAACAAGATGTTTTTATTACTATGTAAACTCTATTACCAATTAGAAAGGATTACATAACTAAGAACTCCACCTCAAATTTTGAATATGGAAAATTTCATGCTAGAAATTGCAGAAAAAAATGGAAACTACTTCGAAGGATGTCTGGAAACCTTTTTTTAGCTTTATTTCAAGGACTCACTTTCTACTGAAAACATGTTTTAACACATAAAAATTATGTCCTAACTCTTAATAGAGATGGGGAGATCAGCCTTGAAAGTGGAAACAGTGATAATAGATGGAAGTAGACTCATGTACTCTGCGCTACACTTGTGCTCTTCACTCTCAAATATTTTCAGCATCTTCATGTTTGCAATAACTGCCAAAAGAAAAGAAAAACTATAATAACTTACCTGGATGATTTATCATTGCTTTGGCAACATTGCAATTATTTGGATTCATTTCTATAGAGATCAACTTGCAGTCAGGATTTGTCATCTTGGAAGCAATTCGAATGGCAGAATACCCACAATAAGCTCCCAGCTCTAAGGAAAATTTGGGAGCACATCTCTGCGCTGTAGATTCTAGAATGGAGGCCTTCTGCTTGCCAATGTTCATCATCCAAACACGTTGAGTGTAATCATCAATGGCACCCAACAGTCTCTGCATTTCCTTCCTCTGCCTTGTTAAGAACATAGTGAAGCAGAGTTGTTTCCCTGTCGTAGGGGACTGCCCTATAAGCCTTGCCTTCTTGCTGGACAGAAATACAATGTATGACCATAACCTTGACAACATCTGTGGAACCATCATTCTAATCCTGTTGATGAAAGTGATTTCAAAGGAAGAACAATATTGATATATTTTATATGCTTCAAAAGGAAACTTTAAGAAAGCTCAACCAATGGTAAATAGATCTGGTGATGATGTTCATAGCTCATTTACAATCCATAGTTATAAGGGAGAGATTGTGCATGTGTTTCATTTAGGATTCCATATTGTTAAATAATTATATTTTATGTGTACAAAAGAGAATAAGTAACCTGATGGACCAAATTACTCCTCAGACCGACCAGGAAAGGGGTCTGCACTTCTAGTCAAAAGTGTTTAGAATCAACGGCGATCAAGATGTGTTTAGATAGTATTCCACTATATGGTTTCTTGTTATCAACTTGTGGTGGGGCCTAGTAGTGCTTATGTAACCTTGTTTGTGAGTTTAGAGACTATTAACGAAAGTATAGGCTGGGATTTGAGTTGATATTTTGCAGTGAAACATTTGTCTTTTACTTGTTCTTATCTTTGATGTTATATGATTTTTAGTTTGTTATCATAATTCATAAAATCTTTATTCACATATAAATTTTTCATTTTGAGTTTTCATAATTCAAAGTTATTATCGTCATATTGATGTGTTTGTCATAATTATTTATTTGGAAAATAAGATTATTATAACAAAACTCTCACTCAAACAAGGATTAATAGACGTAATTCATATTCCTTCTCATAGGTCTAATATGTTGGGTAAGGTCTGATATCAAATGAAATGAACTATGCAAAACTTCCACAATTAACTCAACATGAAGAGTGCCACAAGTTATCTAATCTACACAATTTCCAACAATATTTTGAAATAACACAAAGGAATACTAGGAATGAAATGCCACAGTAAAGCAACCACACAATAGAATGAGACATAGATATATCCTAGAAAAATACTATTGGAAAAAACCCTATCTCCAAGGCTCTAAACTAATGTATTATTCAACAACTAAAAAAATTATAATACACTTGCAAACATCGAGCTCTTTCAAGAGATCTATGTGCACATTCAAAGAGGAATTAAGAACAAGACCACGGATAACATCCTACCCAATCCCTCTATAAGCAATAGAGAAAAATGAGAAAATTTTAGTAGAAGATTCCCAAACCACCTTACCACCAATAATTAATGCCCCAACAAAAATAATCATTGCCCAAAGTTGGCCCCCAATTTTGTCACTAGAACCAATTGACATGTGATTTCACATTTTCCAAAGCAACCCTTTTTGACAATTAGTAGAGAAAAAACCTAAACTGGTGGGGCAATTTCTAGCCCCACCCCTTTTGCAGCCGTTTAAGTTTTTGAAGATTCAAGAATCAAGCCCTTTTGATTGCCGATGTTCATTATCCAAATATGTTGAGTGTAATCATCTATGGAAGCCAACACAGTCTCTGCATTTCCTTCCTCTGCCCTATTAAGAACATGGTGAAGCAGGGCTGTTTCCCTGCCATCAGGGGACTACCCGTAAGCCTTGCCTTCTTGCTGGACAGAAATACAAAGTATGACTATAACCTTGACAGCATCTGTGGAACCATCATTCTAATCCTCTGGATGGCTCAGCCAATGGTAAATAGATCTTATGATGTTGTTCATAGCTAATTTACAATCCATAGTTATAAGGGAGAGATTGTGCATGTGTTTAATTTAGGATTCTATATTGTTAAATATTTATTTTTTATGAGTACAGAAGAGAATAAGTAATCTTGATGGACCAAGTTATTCCTCAGTTACACCGACCAAGAAAGGGTTCTGAACTAATATTCAAAAGAGTTTTGATTCAACGACAATCAAGATGCTTTTAGATAGTATTCCAACATGTGGTTTCTTTGTATCACCTTGTGGTGGGGCCTAGTAGTGCTCATGCAACCTTGTTTGTGAGCTTAGAGACTATCAACAAAAGTATAGGCTGGAATTTGAGTTTGATATTTTGCAGTGAAACATTTGTCTTTCAATAAAAAATTTACATGGTTTGTTATTATAATTCATAAAATCTTTATTTACATATAAATTTTGAGTTTTGTGTTTTCATAATTATATATTCTAAAATAAGATTACTCTAACAAAACTTTCATTCAAATAAGAATTATGAGACATAATTTCTATTTTTCCTCATAGATTTAATATATTGAGTAAGATCTGATGCCAAATGAAATGAAATATACAAAACTTTTACAATTAATCTTACATGAAGAGTGTCACAAGTTATCTAATCTACACAATTTTCAACAAGATTTTGAAATAACATAAATGAACAATAAGAATTAAATGCCACAATAAAACAACCATGCAATAGAATGAGATAGATATATCCTAGGAAAAAGCTTTTGGAAAAAATTCAATTTCCAAGGCTCTAAACTAATGTATTAATCAACAATGAACAAATTACAATACACTTGCAAACATTGAACTCTTTCAAGAGATCTTTGCCCACACTCAGAGAGGAATCAAGCACAAGATGACGGATAACATCACACCCAAGCCCTCTATAAGCAATAGAGAAAAATGAGAAAATTTTAGTAGAAGATTCCCAAACCACCTTGCCGCCAATAAGTAATGCCCCAACAAAAATAATCATTGCACAAAATTGACCCCCAAGTTTATCACTAGAACCAATTGATAACATGTGATTGCACATTCTCCAAGACAACCCCTTAGTATTCTCCAAACTTCATACCAAGCATCCAAGATTGCAACATATAAGCCCAAGCATTAAATGCTTATAGAATTTTAAAAGCATTTTATAAGACCTCAAAAATATTAAATGCACTCACACAATGAGACTACATGACTATCTTCACTAAATCATGACCCCTCAATGTACTATCCACATTAACATGTACAATGTCACAATATGAGCTTTGTTTCCAATATTGTCCAATCTGAATGTGTGACATCCAATTTTAACATGAACTACAACAAATAAAAAATAAAAGACATTTCATGCAATTTGTATAACATCTTCCCGACAAATCAAGGGTGTAGGTGTAGGACATTTCTAATTTCTCAAACTCAGTCCTAATTCCCAAACTTAACATTGTGCAGATTTCAAAATAAAAAACAAACCATCACCATTTATTCTTTATTGATCCCAAAACATCTAATTTTAAATATCATTTCAAATTACATTCTCTTCAATAATCAAATAAAATATTTTTTTAAAATTTATTTTCTAAATATAATCGTTAAAATATTGAAAAGGATCTACCAAAAATATTTACTCATTTGCTAGTCTACATGAATCTTATATATTTAAGCAATATATTTAAGCAAAATCAAAGGAAAGTTCATTTTTTCTTTACACATATTATCCCTTCACAAAGACATCAAAGATTAACTTTATGTAGAAATACCATATATCCCACGCACAAGGAATCTGACAAATCGATGTGCTAAACTTTCTTGTCGCTTGGCTGAATTGACAATGGCCTTATTTTTAACCCTTCCACTATCATGACAGTGACTACCAACATACAAGAAAAGAAGACCCACCAAAAAGAAATTCATAAGCATTAGGTTGACATTAATTTCCTTCTGCTCTTATCAGAAGAAATCAAGTTTGTCTTTGCATTGCACAAGCAATAAGATTCTTTTATTACTATGTAAACTTTGCCACCAATTAGAAAGTATTACATAAGCTAACAATTCCACGTCAAAGTTTGAATATAAAAAATATCATGCAAAGGACATTCAATTCCATAAGGAAATTGTAGAAAAAAATGGAAATAACTTCCAAGGATGACCGAGCACCTACTTTTAGATCTATTTCAAGGATTCAGTTTCTACTGGAAACATGGTTAACACATAGAACTTATGTCCTAATAGAGATGGGGAGATCAGCCTTGAAAGTGGAAATAGTGATAATAGATGGAAGCAGACTCATGTACTCTACACTACACTTGTGCTCTTCACTCTCCAATTCATCTGAGTTACTTCGCAGATAATTGGAGAAATCAGAACCCACATTGTTGGACACAATGATAGTTCCTTTCCCAATCATTCCTCTCTCCTTAAGCACTAAGAAATTTGACAAGTAACACTACTTGGAGTGATCCATCAATATAAAATCAAAGTGTGGAACCCCTTCGTCCTCTAAGATCTCACACAAATCCTCCACTTTGTCACTTAGAGTTCCTTCCATGACTTCCACCTTTGACGCAAGCCCTGAGACCAAACCAAACCAGAAAAGGAAAATGAAAAAAATGTTAAAAAGACAGTATTTTCACTATAGTTTCAAATGAAAGAAAGTGCCTAAGAGAAAACCCCTGTTTGATCTCTAGGGGGTTGTCGGAAAGTTCACTGTCAACAAATTCATCTCCAATAATTCATCGCCAACAATTCACCAGCAATTCGTGTCGGTGAATTTTCCGTGAGATGAATTTGTCATGTCGATGATTTGTTGAAGGTGAATTTGTTGACGGTGAATTTACCTAAAGCATCTCTAGGGATGAATTTGCACTTTCAAATATTGTCAGCATCCTCATGCTTAAAATACCAACCAAAACAAAAGAAAAACTATAATAACTTACCTGCATGATTTATCATTGCTTTGGCAACATTGCAATTATTTGGATTCATTTCTATAGAGATCAGCTTGCTGGCAGGCTTTGTCATCTTGGAAGCAATTCGAATGGCAGAATACCCATAATAAGCTCCCAGCTCTAAGGCCAATTTGGGAGCACATCTCTGCACAGCATATTCTAGAATGGAGGCCTTCTGCTTGCCAATGTTCATCATCCAAACAGTTTGAGTGTAATCATCAATGGCAGCCAACACAGCCTCTGCATTTCCTTCCTCTGCCTTGTTAAGAACATAGTGAAGGAGGGTTGTTTCCCTGCCATCAGGGGACTGCCCTGTGAGCCTTGCCTTTTTGCTGGACACAAACACAAAGTATGACCACAGCCTTGACAGCATCTGTGGAACCATCATTCTAATCCTATTGATGAAACAAATTTCAAAGGAAGAACAATATTGTTATAGTATATATGCTTCAAAAGAAAGCTGTAAGAAAGCTAAACTTATTAAATATGATGGGAAAATCATAAATAGATCTTGTGATATAGTTCTTAACTCGCTTACAATCCATATTTATAAGGGAGAGATTGTGCATATGTTTGAATTGGGATTCCATATTCTTCTATACTTATTTTTTATGTGTACAAAAGAGAATAAGTAACCTGATGGACTAAGTTATTCCTGAGTTAGACCGACCATGGAAAGGGGTCTGCACTAATAGTCAAAAGAGATTAGAATCAACGGCAATCGAGATGTTTTGAGATTGTATTCCACCATGAGGTTTCCTCGTATGACCTTTTTGTGGGGCCTGGTAGGGTTCATGTGATCTTGATTGTGAGTTTAGAGACTATGACCGAAAAGTATCGGCTGGAATTTGAGTAGGTGTTCTGCACATTGTTTCACATTATCTTTTTGTTAAGGGAGGTTTAGTGGGCTCATATAACTTTGAATTTAGTTTTGTGTAAGAGAGCTAAATTTGAGAAACATACTCGAAGAGAAATTATTCTTCATTAACAATTTTTAAAAGTATATATATTTTACATTAAATTTTGTAATTATGAAATTTATATTAATTTTATTTAGTTTTTGATTTATTATAACAGAATGGTATTTTAGTATAATTGTATATTGATAAATACCACAATTTTGTATGAAGTTGGAATCATTCTTTAATTTATCATCAATCTTTAATTACACATATTGTCTTAATTCATCATCTTCAATCTTTACAATGCTTGACGTTTAATGTTGTTAAGCAAGTTTCCATTCTTTTTTCGATAATGGTACAAATTTTATTTCTATATTATCTTTTTATCCTCTTTGACAAATCTCTTGGTGATTACCAAGTAGAAGTAGAAGGTATCATTTATTCAATATTATATACATTAGTTTTTCATTCCTTGTAGACATAGGATTTAATATTTATACATTTATTTCAACATTTTGTTCTCTATTCTAGATGCACTTAGACTAAGCATGCACACTCACATTTTTCTGTTTTCTATTTGACTTCCCATGGAGGTTGAAAGACCAAACTAGGGGCTTGACCATTCTTGGCAAGCTCCAAAGAAGTCCAAACCATTTTTCATGTTCTAACTACAAATATTTAGAAGACTACAACCACATTGAGGTTTTATTCTCTCTTTTCATTTGTTCTAATTAGTCTAAATTCATTTCGATATTACTTGGTCTCCTCTTGTTTTCTCCTTTTGTTCTTGTTTCCTATTGTGTATATCGGTTTAAAATTTTGTGACTACTTTGAATTATAACATTTTTTTATGAATAACCGTCACTATCTATTAATTAAAAATATATATTACACATGTTCACAAAAAAAGATGGTTGTTAAGAAGGCACACTCTGAAGAGTCACATGGGTGGTGCCCAAAAGATAGAAAGCACTAAAAACAAGAAAAGGCCGCCAAGTGATGATAGCAATGTCGGCAAAGGGAGGAGGGTCCCTATCACCCTACCTACCCCATACATTAGTGGGGTCTGGAATGACATCAGGAAGGGACCAACCATTGTCACCTTTCTCTTTATATTCTTACCAAGTGGGAGAAATCACCAGATCTAGTTGCAAAATCTATTTTGAAGAATCATTCAACCAACCAAAAGCACCACCACCACATCGAGAAGCCCCACCAAAAGGCCACCCCAAGGAAGCCTCAGGAGGAGGGGAGGGTGAATGTCTGTGAGAACGTGAGTCAATGTGATGTGGGGCCTGGGAGTATGGATGCATTGCCTAAGAGTCCTTGGAAGAGCCACTCCTGCCTCGACAATGGCCACAAGGAGGTGAGCGACCTCGAGAGGAAGCGAGAGAAGGAAACACATGAGAAAATGTATAGGGGGAATTCCCCCAATGGTGGTGGAGCTTCTAAAGATGAGCCACATCAAGTGTAACTTTATTGGCTTGCACTTGAATTTGCAATAAGACATTAGAACATATAGTGGCTTTAGAAAAAATTCATACATGTTTATCAATCTAGCTATGAGCAAAAATAATGGAGCTTTTATCTTTCCAAATGTTGAAGAGGATTTTCACCTTGAAAGTGTGCCAAATTTGGGTATACTTATGGGGAAGGCGGGGTTAATCACCCAACATAATCATATGCTAGGAGAAAGGCTCAGGTTAGAAGGGCCAAAAGAAATCATGAATCCAAATGCATAATTGTCGAGCTCTAGAGCATAACCAAAAGAGGTGCTTGAAAGTCTCAGGTTGCCCACAAAAAGGGCAACGAGGGTAAGGAACCCCCATGTGAGTAAGCCAAGATCCCATTAGTAAGCCTTGGCAAAGAATACACCAAGAAAAGTGGGCAAGCTTGGGCTCAATAATAACAACCCACACAATTAAAAATTTGGGCATATGGAAAATTCATCGCTAGCAATTCACTGATGGAAAATTCACCGGCAACAATTCACTGTGGGAAAATTCATCGCACGAAAAATTAATTGCATGATTTTTTGTCGATTAATTTTCCATGGTGATGAACTGCTGGTGACGATGAATTTTTCCATGGTGAATTATTAATAGTGAATTTTCCATCGATGAATTGTTGGAAGTGAATTTTCCTAGAGCCAATATGTTTTGATGCCAAACTAACAATGGGGATTGAAGAAGCCACCCATGGTTCAAACTGTTAACCATCAAGAGATGAAGAGAAAGCCAATAGTAACCAAGCCATGGATTATAGTTTCTGAAAGGGGTATTATGAACCCACTTCCAATCTTTCCACCAAGGCTTGGCTAAATGGATACCAACTTTGTGAAGCATGTCAACTGGAATGGAATTAAAGAATCCTTCAAAGGTTTCCCAATCATGAAAATTTAATCCAAACTTGTCTTTGAAAACTCCCCACAACATAAGGCTTATCGTGGGTCTGGAAAACAAGTCATGAGGATCCTAAATGCCCTTCTTGTGAAATTTGATAGCATTAAGCCAGGGCAACTTGGCAAGAGGATGTTCCAAAGTAGCAGATAAAGGAAACCGCTAGATATTTTGTTGATTGAAAGATAAACCATCTTTGATATCAGTGTCATTTCAATTGAGCTAGGGCTTGATAGCCTCCTAGGACCACCAAATACTTTTGGCAACAAAAGTACCTTCAATATGAGTAGGCTATTTCACTTAAAATTTCTTGAATGCATCCTATAGTCTATTTCTTTATGAAAAATGATTGCAGGAATAGCAATATGAACATAAAGAGTGTTGGAACGTGGTCATGTGTGCTTGTCTCGAAGTAAATGACTTTCTTAATTTTTACTTGTTAACTTTTGGAGGAGTGTCTAGTTTCTCTATTGCTTGACTTTCTTTATCCTTATTTCTTTTACTTTTAATGGGAAATTTTGATGGCATCAACATAACTTGATGGTTTTTCTTCATTCATCTTCTTTGGTGGCTCTTTGGGATCTTGATCTTCTTTAGTAGCCTTTTTATTTTCTTCATAACCAAGACCTATCTTGCTGATTGGTGGTCTCTTCCCTTTGATGATATCCTCCAAGATCTCAGTACTCTTCTCAAATTTGAGGCTTTTGTTCAACTTAGTGGTTGTTTCTTTTAGTTCCTTTCTCAAAGAATCAATTTTGGACTCACATCACTCACAATCTTCTTCTTTTTCATTTATTTGAATCATTACCTTATGCTCAATTTGAATTTTTAGATTAATGATCATCTTTTCCAACTCTTCAAGATTTTGTGATAGTTTAGCCTTCGATTTGTATTCCTCTTGAAGCTGTAATTTTTGCTTCAAATTCATCTTCTTAAGCCGTTTGATTTCACACAAGGCACGAATGAGATCTTCTTCCAAGTCAACATCCCCATCAATTTTGGTATCCTCATATTCTTTTAAATCCCTCTTGGGTGACTTCAGAATAGTGGTTTACAATTTATATGAGGAAGGAAATTTCATTTTTTTCCTTTTCCTCAAACTCAAGGGGTTCGGTTGAACCATATGGTTCGACTGAACCATAAACCCTAAATTAAAAAAAATCATATTTAAATGGGTTTTGTCAAACCTGGGTGTTCGACAGAACCCCCTTACATATGACAAAAAAACAAAAACTCTCATTTCGACTGTCACTTTCTAAAATTACCAGTTGCTTTCTCTGTGTGCAGCGAACCGAGACCGTGACGGCGAGCAAATTGATTTCTTCTTTCTAGCGAACACAACTTCAACTTGGTCTCTCCAAACTTCATCAACCCGACTTCCATAACAAGCACCAGGTATTTGAAATTTGAATTTTTTAGAGTTTAAAATGCATTGATATGTTAAATTTTGAAACCCTAGATGCAATTTTTTTCAAATTTGTTGAATTCAAATTGGATTTGTTTGGAAGTTTTTAAAGTGTTTTCAAATTTGTTGAATTCAAATTGGATTTGCTTCCCCATTTTACATACATTTTTATGTTCTATGTGTAAATGAAATATGCCTTCCCATTTCAACAATCAAAGCTATGGATAGCTTGCTCCTAAATGGAAAGACCAAGTCAAACATATATAAGAACTTAATAGCATATGGAAACATACAATATAAAGTTATGAAGTTCAAATAGAACCACAAATTGTATCACTTGTAACATTAAAAATGTCCATATTAACCTATCAAGAGATAAATATGCAAAATATATTAAATTTTAGTTACAAGAAAAATGTATAGATTATAAATTTATAACATAATTATGTACATGGGAAAATCCTCTTGGAAGAAAAATCCCACAACCAAAAACATGAACGAATTATATTATTTGATAATAATATCATTTACAATAAAATATTCATGTGCAAACCCTTATACTAGTATCATCAACATGTGATTCATATGGAGTAATTTCTAGTAGCATGATGATACCTATAAAATCATTATGCTTTCTCCATCTCAAACACCCATAAATAGCAAAAATTTAAACCTTAAACCAAGTGTGGTTTACCAAAGCCATGAGACAAAATAATGACCTAAAAATCACACCAAATTTGGCACAAATTCCAACACCATATTCCTTGACTTGGTTTATAGGATGTATTTAACAAATGCTTTACATCTTGTCAAAAAAATTCAAATCCTCCTCCTCATAACCAACACTCCATTTTTGACATATTCAAACCCATTATTTAAGATGATCTTGATGATTTTCATAATTCTAATCAATATTCTAGTGTAACCCCCCCTTTTTATTCTCTTATGTGTCATATACCATTTCATAAGTAATTCCCATCTTACAATTTCATACAATGCTCTTACAACTTCTTAAATATATAAAAGGGACAACCCTAGTTCAAATAGGATTATTTAATTATTATCACCTACATCCATTCATTACATGTTATTATTTTTTAGTTGCACACATTATTAGGAAATATGCATTGTCTAAGAAATTGGGGTATATTGCATGTTTGAGAGTGTTTTCCTTGATCTTTTATCTAGTTAAATTAATATCCTTTAAAATCTTGTTTTATGGAGTTTTCATCTTAACTCTAATATGGCTAGCAAATAAAATGATGATTGAATCATTTTTTGATATAATAGCTAATGGCAACCATATAAAGAGCCACATTAAAGAAGATGAAAAATAATGATCAGGACTATGATTTAGATACATATGTTGCTAAACAAGATATTTTATTAAATTGATAATTACGTATTGATGCACCTCTCCGCCCTAAATATCCTCACTCATTGGCTAGTAATTTATATAATGTATTAGGTTTCTATCCTTAGGGAATTAACACTATTCATAATATTACCACTCTAATGGATTTTAATAATGTTGTACCCTCTATGCATCCATCAACCCTTCATCCTCTTATAATGATTCCTCCTATCATACTATAGTTACCACTTCCATGGGATCCACCACCCATGTCCTACTACCTTTCTCTCCACTAGTATTTTTCTTATCTCCCATCCTTTTATATATGTTCACACCATTGTTACTACTAGCACTATCCTATACAAATATTTTCTTCATACCATTCCTCCTTATCCTATGAAAATCTAACCTTATAGTGTAACTTCTCCTTCCATTACCATGTCATTACCTTTCTAGACCTTCCCCTCTTTATACATTCTCCTTTTTATCCTACACTACTCTTACCACTAATATATCCCTATACCTTGGATATACTATTGAAGAAATTTAACTGACTTTCAATATCGCAAAAATTAGACCCATATTTTTAAACGTAAAATGTGTATAATAAAGCACAATCCATGCTTCCTAATTCAACTTCACTAATATCTATTGAATGAACTTAGGTTCATTACAATAAGATAATCATATAGCCATAATTAGTTGTCAAGATAATGGTAAAGTTTTCAATAGCCATATTTATCCTTCCACATGCCACCATTAGACATACACATAAGATTCATTAGGAAAAGTGGATGTGTGGATATGTGGATATGTGTCAAAAAAATGCTTTGATAAGATGTGTGTAAGGAAAAAATGGAGTTCAAGTGTTTGATTTATGTCTATATAATAGGTCATAAACTCTAGGGGAATTATTACCACTTTGCACAATATTGCACCATATATATATATATATATATATATATATATATATATATATATATATATATATATATATATATATATATATTCAAATTGAGGCAAAAAATACAATAGGAATAATATGGATATGCAAATTTTATCATTACATTTTTTTCCACTTTAAGATGCATGTGAAGATTTTAAAATAATCGTGCATCTCAATTTATGTGGTATTCACAAACATGTATGGAAAGTAAATATTTAGACATCAAAAAACATGAAAAAGTGGTTTGTTGTCTTGTGCACAACACATCCTTTTTCTTTTGAGAAAATTATCTATCACTTTGTAAAATCCTTGCTATGTTGAGATTATTTAATTTTTTCCCTCCATATTTGTAGTCCTTTTTATTTCTAGAAATATAATTTATGACATTTTTTCTTAATAAACAACATATGAATAAATTTTACATGGTTGTAAATTTTACACATGGTTGTATGCAATCTCATATATATAGTACGTATGGTTGTGATTACAATGTTTATATTGTGTTTAGATTTGGTTTTATATTATCCTTCCAAAAAAAGTTTGATGTTTATAATATTTTGATTTACCTTTGGATTTTGTAGACACTAAATCTCACATACACTCATATCCATACCATGGTCCCCACCCGAACACCTAACATCCACTTATTAACAAAATTCATGATACCTTAATTCCTACACTTTATCAAAATCAAATTAATTTTTCTTTTAGACCTAAAACGATCAAGGCCTAAACTAATTAAAATATTTATTGTAAAAATTTCCATAGTAAAGTACAAAATAGAGAAGGGCATGTCAACCCACAAATCATGAAGGTGTAGGGACAAAACCAAGAGACCCATCAAATAGGATTGTAGCAATCATATATAGACAAAATTGATTAAGAAAACCTACCATAAATGAAAAAAAACCTAAAAAGAAGACATATATTACATATTTTTTGAGTGCCCATATATTACATATATATAGCAAAAACTAGCAGAGGGTGAGGGACATGAGTGAGGAGAAACAACATTTCCTTATGTGCCTCCATTGTTTCTCCATACAATAGAGCGCTCAATTCTATTTTATGTCCATTGATTGTATTATCCACTAAAGATTCATCCCATTCTTGCAAGGTTCATTTCAAAGAAATTCAAACACAAAGGAAACTAGAGTTTTCCTTTAAAACTTTGTGTCTAAACAAACACCCAACAAAATATTTTTCATTATGTAAGTTATCATCCTGAATGGCATTGTTTAGGGAATGGTCCAAAAAGAACTTATAAAACATAATCCACTACAAACTAAGCAACTAAACCATAATTTTGAAGAAGATCCATAGCATTAAACAAAAATAAAGACACTACCTAAGAGAGAGACATTAACTAGAGAGTTTCATATAGAATTTGGTCACCTACGGTCACCCAAATTACTAACTCCACATGCTAGCAATCAATCTTGAAAATTTTCTTCAGCATTTTGAAAAAAAAGTCCCAAACTCTAAATGTACTCCCTTTTTGGGATGGGATGAATGCTCTCCTATTGATCAAATTGGCCTCCATTGTTACTCGAGTAGAATAAATTAACCAAATATTTAAATGAATCATTCTCTCACAAATATTGAAATAAATTAAAATAAATCCAAGTAAATATATTATTCCTAGATAATTCAATGAAAATTATGATAAATTAGTTTATATATCAATCAAATTATTTAACATATTTAATCAAATTAGATAAAAATTGAAAATAATTCAATCAATTCATTGATCAAAATAATTAAGAAATTTCATTAAATAAATAAATTAGTTAATTAGGTAATAATAGTAGCCACATTTTAATTGGGTTTTAAACTCATGATACATGATCAAATCCTAGCAATTTATCCATCATATAAAAAATCTATAAATTGAGATCAAATCCATCATTTTATCGTCTCAATTTTGAGCAAGTATATTTTATCTAGTTGGGCAATAAATGTTTTATCATTTGCAAGATATATCCATTTGTCAATATGTATTTCATTATAATTTTAGTTCATTTTTTGTGTAATTCATCTTTTCACTCTATTAGAGGTGATTTTTTAATTCAATTTGAAGTCTACATTTATTTTCCTCAATGTCTCATTTATTTAAATTCAATGCTTACAAATTGACATGCTTGGTGGGATGCAAACCCACAAATGCTTAGTTACATTTTATATTTTATACTATTAAAGTATTTGATTTATGCTTTATTTGTTATTTAATCTATGTTGATCACATTTTTCTATAGAAAAATTTGATTCTTGCGTTAAGAAAAGAGAATTTCATTATTTTTAATGTTTTTATTGGAATAATGTTTGAGATTCACGAGCTTATTTTCTAAGGAGTTGAGTGGTTGGTCTATTTCTCTTTGATTTAGTTCCCAATACAAGAAATAAAGAAATATAACTATATATCATGCACATCATCAACATACACATAAAATATCACACCCATCATCAACACAACTACAAGAAATGATCCATACCTATGAGCATCCAAATACAAGAAATATAACTATATATCATGCACATCATCAACATACACATATAATATCACACCCATCATCAACACAACTAATAGTTCCCATATCATATTATCTATGTTCTCATACAAATGTGTCTTCAAATACATCAAAGCACTCATGAGTAAATCCACTTTGTAGAGCATACACACAACTAAAAAGGTGCCCCTAAGGTATTTGTCTCCTATATCTATCCTCTTATCCTATCCTTCTCTATGGATATGTTCCACTCATATCTACCACCCTGAGGTGATCCATGTCTCAATCCTTGTCAAGGTCACTCCTCCTCTCTACCTATATCCTTTCTCAATGAGCTAGATCTATCACTGCTACTCCCCAAAACACCTACATTTAAATATTAAAAAAATGTTTAATAAATCATACAACATTGATTAAAACTAACTAAACTCTAATGATATTAAATCTATTGATATTAAATCTATTTTCCTCCAACATTACAAATAATTTTTAATTGATCTAGTTGAAGGAGATCCACGTCAAGATATAGTGAAAATTTATGGGCATAACAATTATATATATTTTTAACATATATAATATGTATGGTTGGATTAGTGAGATATTTATAACAAGTATGCAATGAAGTCAAACTTTATTAGATTTGATTCTTAATATGAGATATTTATTTTTTCTTTCCAATCTATAATTTTTGATGTTCTTGGCTATATAATTGAAATTCATTTATGTTAACAATTATTAGATTAAATATTTTTATCCCCAATTATTTTCAAATAATTTTATACTTTAATCTTTGTATTCTTATTCTTTCTTTCATCGTTTCATTTAAAATTTGAACCATTTAAGGATGCTATGTTATAGATTATAGTTGTCTTCCAATTCTTTTTAAATTGTTAATAGTATGAAAATATTATTGATGAGTAGATGAATTATTACAAGTTCTATTTTAGATTTGTATTCTCTTTATCTAGATATATTATTTACCAAAGTCTTATTGCTTTTTTAGGTGTATTGTATATATATATATATATAACATGGAAAATGCAGATCATGTTCCACCTGTGCCAGATTCTTTGTTTGCAAATACTAGCAATGAGATAAAAAAAAATTGAGAGATTCATTAGCATAGGGTGCAAACCCGGGGATATATAGTGAACCATGCATGTTAATATTGCATAGTCTAGAAAAACTAAAAGAAGAACTTGAGAGGACTAGTGCATATTCCCCAGATAGAGTGACTACTATTCTTTCCCGTGTGTGGGAAGAAGTACATGGTGATGTTTCCCTTAAACAAATACAAGATAGTGTCACCAAAGAAATGATAAAAGCCACTTGTTTTCCATTTTATCAAAATGTGCGTAAGGTTAGGGGATACCAGGTAACTAGATGTGTCGATCATGCTATGGCCTCATTGATCTACCCACAATTTCTCACAGCACATGGTCTATACCCAAACAATGACTAGATTCCATTGTATTTTGTTCAGCAGTTATATGTTGAGGTCCATTTGGGCCTCAAAGTTAACTACCTAGACATTCCACCATATGTTGATCAGGGGCGTGGTAGGATTGTTGATAGGCCCACCTATCATTGAGTAGATAGACCACCCCCAGTGTTTAGGGTATTGGTTGGTGACAGGTCTCCTGCTCTCACCCCAACTCTAGCCCCCATAGCAGATGAGGTTGTCGTTGCTTCCCAAAAGGAAGCAATTGACACTATAGGTGACATTGTGGCTGCCACCACTAGGATATCTGATGATCATGTAGGTCAGTATTTGATATCTAGACATTCCTGATCTACACCATTTTCAGCACAGTGGACCACCATGGATCCTTTTATAGTGGTTGGCATCCCTACTCCTACATAGCTTGATGTACTTACAGGAGATATGCCATGCATGACTCTGCATTGTTTGGCTGAGGACATGTTGGAGGCATATGCCCACATTGCATTAGACAATGGGATCGATATAGAGCATGTTAGAGAGCATTTGAGATGCAGAGGTCGTTCAGTTCCAGGATCCCATCACTCTCAGCCGAGCACTAGTGCACATCAGGATCCAGCTACACTTCATACGACAGCTACAAAGACTATGGGTTTTACTGATATGTTGATTGGTTCTAGTTCATCATCACTGATGCCATCTCACCTTCATAGTCCTCTACATTCATCATTTATGGCACAACATGGGATAGATCAGATGGATGCAGATGTTGATTCGTCGCTTGATCATTTGGTGCATATGGTGGAGGTGACTGTTTTAGAGGACTTAGGTCATCCGATATCAGATGATGTGCATGTGTGTGTGCATGTGCATGTGCATGTTTCAATTCTTTTTTCATTATTTTTTAAAATTTTTTTAACTAGATATTCATGTAAGTTGATATATATATGTATATATATTGTTATAGGTGGACATACCTCATATCACTCCTAGCCTTGGTCCAGATCGTGTGCATGATCGATGTAACTCTATGGATAAATCTGCTATAAGTGGACATGTGAGTTTTACATTTTTATATAATCACACGTATATATATACATGAAATATATTTATGTATGTATAGATCTAGATTGATATTTAAAAATACAAGTTCATTTTAAAATAACTTTCGTAAAATTTATTTAATATACATTATATGTATTTAACACATCTTGTACATAATTTTATTTGTAGGGCTCAACACATCTATCAGAGCAGGACCATTCTCATTCAGATGGCCATTCGTGTAGGAGTAGACATTCATATTAGGCCATTCATTCTAGATTTATGATCTTTACCACATTTATTTGATTATATGATGATCTTTAATGGTATTTGATATTTGATGATCTCTAACTTACATTTGCTTATATGATATACATACATTTGCTTATTTGTTGATCTTTAGTATTCGACATTTGATGATCTATAATTTACATTTTTCTTTTATGATATGTACATATATTTTCTTATATGATATATACATACATTTTCCTCTTTGCTTATAATATGTGTTATGTTTATATGTATTGAATCCCTTTACATATATGTACATGTGTTTGCTTATGGTTTAAACATGTTTACACATAATATATGTATGCATTTGCTTAAAATATCCAATATACCTACATGTTTTCTTAGTTTATGATCTCTTACAACTTACATTTCTTTATATTCAATATACATTTGATCTCTAGTAGAATTTTAGGGAAATCAATGCCACTTTATAATTAAGTTCATTCATGTTGATCACAATAAATATTTTTAAGACAATGACTTAAGCAACATGAACCATTGAGTTGAGAACAAGATATAATCTTTTTGACAAGTAACTTGAAATTCAATTCAAATTATTTCTAGCTATTACATGTTTTTTACAAGTAACTGGAAATTCAATTCAAATATAATTAAGAAAATTTAATTCAAATTATACCTCTATTATACATTTTGACAACTAACTTGAAATTCAATTCAAATATAATTAAGAAAATTCAATTCAAATTATACCTCTAATATACATTTTGACACTTTAACAAAGTTATAAAATTACTAGATATGTTGTGCATACCTATGAATTAAATAACAACAAACTCCACAATGAAATAACTTGTTTGTTTACTACTTGATTCATTTAAACTAGGATCTAGTTATTCCATGTACACTTGAATAATTTTGATTCACTTGGAGCACAGATTTTGGAGAAGAAGTTTTTGCACATTTATCAAGGAGGCAAATATTGGAGCTCGACAACTTTTCATTTTTACACCAGATTTCAGAAGGTCGATCCATTAGATAGTATTCTTCAGCCATTAGATAGTATTCTCCAGCCCACACCCCCATCTCCATCGGCTACCATCCTGCACCACTTTGATTAGAGGCTACCGGATCCAAGGAGGGAATGTGTCATTGCTAATTTGGGAATTTGACATTGCTAATCACAAAGGTGATTCCCCCGGTATATTATTGAAGTGGGAGCCCCTATTATTTGAAGCGGCCCCCATTCTAGTTGGAGGTAGAAACCCCTACTATTCTATGGGGGTGGGAGCCTTAGAATAGTAGGGGCGGGTGGGCCCCTACTATTAGGCGGGTGGGGGGGAATCAGCTATTCTAGGGCTCAAGGCAATTTCTCTAGCCCTACCATAGCCCCGACCATAGCCCCGACCATAGCCCCTAAAATTCTATGGTAGGGGCTATGGTAGGGGCTATGGGGTAGATTATAGTTAGTTGGGCCTTAGGGTGGGAGGTAGATTCGGAAACTGAGAGTTGGTATTGGGCATTGGTTCCATTCATGAAGCTCCCCACCTAAGGCGGGTATGGTCGGTGGGGTTTGCCCCCCTCCACCTTCTCAAATCCCAACAGAATGTAGGGACCTGCCTACAGGGCCACCCTGCATTCACCCCCAGATGACCGATCAAGCGAACGATACCTCCATTTGACAAACTACTTCAACCTTGCTGAGAATACAGTTTGAGCGATAAATCATAACTACTTTAGCTTAGAGGCTATCTTCGTTGGGCTAAATAGCTATGCTAGAATTCCAATGGGAGGACAAAGCTTCATTCAACCAGATGGGTAAATATATTATATACATAACATGCTAGAAGGCAAGCTGGATGTTTCATTTCACAGTGGGAGCTCGGTGAAAGGATAGCCCTGGTTGAGCCAATGAGTAGGTCCCTTCCCACACCCACAGGTTGAAATGAGCAGGCAGGCAGGTTGAGCCAATGAGCCTAAGCTGTAATGGAACTTTCTTTCCAACCAACTGAGATAGATTCCCCTTGGATCTATTGGAATAGTTATAGTATAGTTGATTGAAGAATGGGAGGAGCGATGAACCCGCCTAGGCAAGAAAGTTGTTTGCCGAGCATCCCTCCTTAATCCGAGCATCAATCCAATATAGCCAGGGAGTTAGCCGCCCAGAATTACTTCCTTCTCACTGGGAAAAGGTATTAACGAAATAATGTACAGTCTTCCCACCACTCCTTACTTTGTTGGTCAGGTAGGGTGATTGAATCAGGTCTTACGAAAGGCAAGCTAGATGGTTGAAGCTAGGAAGGGTTTGGAGGATAATTTAACTAAGTTGTTAGAGGACTTGTTTAGAGTCATCTTTAAGTTGAAGAAGAAAATGGGATAAAAAAGAAAAAGAAAAAATGCATCTCAACGAAAATTGTTAAAAGAAGAACAAAAGAGACGTGATCAAAACTTGGAAAATTATCATAGAAAGGAACAAGGTACATGCTTATTTCTTCTCTCTCTCACTCTCAAGTGTGTGTTTAGGAATTTTAATTTGAAGTTTTCTAACCATCATTGCACTTGAATGACTATAAATACTTTTAAATGTCCTCAAGTCATCTTGGTCATGAAAGTTGCAATGTTTATATGATCCTTGACTCCAATTCCTTAAGCCAATTCTTTTTATTTCAATATTTGTGTTTTGTGTCTTTGATCTTTTATTTTCATCACTTCAATGTTTTCAAATTATTTTTATGTTTCATGCTCTAGGGATTCCTCAAGCTAGAGTCGAGCCAAATCTAGATATTAGATCAATTGAATCCGTTGAAGAACACATGGACCTTGAAGTTAGGGATGAGACCCAAGTTCAAACAATGCTTGTTGGAGAGGGGTCAAGATCACTTCCTTCTACTGGTATGGATGAGCATATAAAACTAGCACAAACTTCTCTCACTTATAGCTCATCAAGTTTTATTAGTTTGTTTGCTTGTATACATAAACTTCACTTATATATTTAACATCATCTCTCACTTTTGTTTGCAAAATATTTTGTGACACATGTGTAGGAAGGGCTCAACAAGCAGGAAGTTTTCATGCTCAAGTCAAGCCAAATCTAGACATTGGATCAAATGAATCCGCTCAAGAATGCATGGTCCTTGAAGATAGGGAGGAGGCACAAGTTCAAACACTGCATTTTGGAGAGGGGTCGGGATCACTTCTTCCTACTGGTATGGATGAGCATATAAAACTAGCTGAGAAGGTGGGGAAACAAATTTCTCATAGAAATTTAGATCATTTACTTGACATGGATATGGAGAAACTCAAATATTATGCCAACCAGCCTTATAATAAGAGAAAGATGTCAATGACTAAACCTGTAAATGGAATGATCAATCATCATTTCAATCATCTTGATACACTTGAATAAACCCAATTTTTATCATGTTTTCTTCTTCGTGATGAGCTCAAAGAGTCATTACAATTGTTGGGTGTCCATTCAACATCAAATAAGAAGAAACACATGGGATTAAAAAAGTATATTGTTCAAAATGTTAAAAAGGGTTTAGATTCCATTGGGAAAGGATCTCGAACTGTGGATAAGGCCACTACAAGAAGGGTGATGTTGACATCTATTGTACATCAAGATATAGCAAGAAAAAGAAAAATGTCAGCACTTTCAATTGAAATTGGTTATAGTAGAACCACATTGATAAAATATGAGAAAAAGAGAGTTTTTGGATGAGAGTTTAGAAGGCAATTGAGAAATTATGTGTAGAGCTCCCCGTTCTGACAGGATTGAAGATGTTGTTAGGAACTTGGTCTCAGGTTTTTGGCATGATCAAACTCGTCCATCATCAAATACTAGAGATGTTATGAGATATAGAATTGGACCTAGTATTTATGAAAATCATATCAAACATTGGCTAGACATAACACAATTTGAGATGTATATGAACTTTTGTAATGCAAGTCTTCATATAAAGATTGGGAAAACAATGTTTCAAAGGGGTAAGTGCACCAAGATGGTTGCACTTTTGTGGCCAAATAAGAAAAAAAAAGACATAACATGAACGCGTTATGGATTTTTAAAAGCAAAAAAAAAAGCGAATCCAAATATCATTTCTCATTTGGTTTTTTCTGTGTTTTAGCTCCGCCCATGGCCAAAAACCCTGTTTTACTTGCTCGCATTCTTGGAGAGGTGATTTCTTCAAAATTCATCAACAACAATTGGATTTCTTCACAAATATAGTGCCACGACGACAAAGAGATGCAAGGGGTAAGTATTGTTTGGTATTTGTTTTGAATTTTTTAGTTTTAAATTGATTTTGTTTGTTTTAGTTTAGAAATGAATGTTTTTTTTTTAATTTGTAGGAAATCCTCAACAAGAGGAGGAAAATCCTCAACCAAATTATCCTCAACAAAATCAGCCTCAACAACAAAATCAACCTCCCCCACCATTCTCTTAATACCCTCCTGGCACTCAAGAAAATTTGAGGAGTGAAATTGAAAACAATAGAAAAGAAGTTGAGGATCTTATTAGTAGGTGGAGTGATCAAAATTCTTCAACCACAGAAAGAATACATCTAGCAAATTCATTGAAGGATTTGTTAAAAAATGTAGATGGAATTACCCAACAAATATCTGGATGGCAAAATAGGAGGCAAACATCGAGGGCATATTATGCAGACAAATTATCATACAAACAAGTAAAAGATTTAAAGATTACTAAAGGTGATTTGTGCTCTCTATTCACTGACCCTAAAACAAATCAAAATCTCACCCTCAATGCAAAGAGGTTTCCTATTCATTGGTGCCACCACCAAGAGATTAGGAACCATTTTTATGACAGATGGTATATGGTATTTGATTACCCATCGTGCAATAACTGTGAAGTCCCCCAATATTTTCTTAGGAAATTATACTGTGAGTTTTTATTGAACCAAATCCCAAATTATTTTGATATGAGGGAGTTTTAGGAGAGAGGTGGGGGGTCAACACAGGATAGGCCTGGTGCACAGTTGGATCCTACACGACAGGGGAGACAACCTCTCGCTAGGTCGCCTCGTGAGTAGATTGTGATGCCTGGCAGTTGCAAAGGAGAGTGCTGATGTAGAGACTTTGCAGGCGATCACATCCTTGACTCAGAGTGTCATCCACCACACTAGCCCTATTGTACAGCGCAATCCAGGGGAGTCTTCAGGTGGTGGCCTTTGAGGCCATGTGTGTCAATCTTGTAGAGCCACTTGTTCTTATGACCCTACCGGCCCTCAGGAGGGTGCTACGCAAGATCCATATGCTTCTACATAGCCTGATCCATATGCATCTATGGGGATGGAGAGGGCAGCTAACATTCTGCATGATGCATATGGTATTGATAGTCAGGTAAAATTCAACATGTTCATTGAATTTAGTTTATTAAATTTCAATTGTGAAATGCAAGATTAACTAATTTAGTTTTATTATTTTAATAAAATTACAGGGTCACAGTGTTGACCCTGGTTATGCCAGTCAATCTACTTATTTTTGTAGTATACCTATCAGTGGGGTATGTAAAGTTAGTAAACAATTATAAATTTATTACATGTGTTAATAGCATTTTTTTATGCATGGTATTTTAATATGTGATTTTGGATTTTGAACAGGGTGTTGTTGGAGGTTTCAAGGAAACACCTCCGAGTGCGAGTAGATTTGCTCAAACTTTCACTGAGGTAATATAGAATAAAGAGAACTTAAAGTTAATGAATTCTAAGTTTAATCTAGATTTGTGTATATATAGTCATAAGAGTAAATGGGTTCACTAGGTTATTATTTGAAATCTTTTAAGAATGGTCCTACCATGATTGCTTGTCTTAGAATTCCTACACTAGCAAGCTATATATAATAAAAATTTAACATGGAACTGACAAAGGTAGAGCTACATTCTACTCCATCCTATATAATTTTTTGTGATGTCAACATAACCAAGAATAAGACTATGGATGTCCTACATGATGTCAATGTAACCAAAAATAAAACTTCTATCCTCGACCCTATCTATCAAGCCAAGACTCCTTCAATATCTCCTAGATGCTTGGAGATGCTTAAGACTAGGTCAAAATACCCTATATTCTCTTCATTTGTTGCATAGCTCATCAATTTTCCCTATATGTTCTCTAACTAATCATGATTGCATGGAAAGAAGTTATAAGTACTCATTAAACTCTCAACTATTGGAGCCTCCTCAAACTTTCCCATAGGACGTGGAAAATGCTTAGAAATGATTAAATTCCCTAATAGGGTGTGGGAGATCTTTTAGGAAAACATTTGACACTAATTTGATCCATTGAATTCTTCTTCATTCTTATATATTCCTCAAATATACCTTGCAATACCCCTATCATACCTAAATCTACTACATTCATGTCCTTGTTAGCTAGCATGTAGGTGATATAGTATGGTCCATGAATTTTTATGTCTTCTTTTATCATTTTTCTATACAGTCCTCACATAAAAAGAAAAGAAAAACATTACTTCTTTTTCTCATATAAGGCCCCTAAGGTTTTAAACCCCTTAGATGCAAGGATTCAAAGCACATCAACCATGTGGTACAAATGACTAAATCCTAAAGACGATATGTAGCAATGAAAGAGTTTGGAAAGGTAGAGAGAGCTACACTGGTGACTTAGGAGAAACTTCATCTTTTAAAAACAAAGCCAATTAGGTTGGCAGACATGTGGATCAGGACAACATTTGGTGGAAGAGGAAGAAAGATGACTAGAAATTTGGAGGCCCACCATACTGGATTTTGATATTCAACCATGAGAGCAGAAGAGAGAGATGATATCATGTATCAAAACATTAAGCATGCATTCTTCCAACCAATGGATAAGGAGATGATTACTTTTCTTCATTTTCATTTGCATAACCATTTCACGGTGTGGGAACCATGAAGACCAATGTTTTCCAGTTTTATGTGGAGGTAATGGATGTGGTCCAAACTTTAGGAGGGGCAAGAAGGTCAATGTATGATCTTGATGAATGATAGAAGAGGGGTTGGTCAGACAAACCAAGGGCACCTAGTCCTGAGTAGGGACCTATACGTTAGATTGGTGAAGCAAAGCACCAAGGAGGTCTTACAAGGAAAGGCCTAGAGCAGGAATCAGTGATTGATTCCTCCAACCCCATAGAGAGCACACTAGGAAAAATGTGGAAGTATAGAATGAGTTTATGACTTGGATGTATGCCTTTAGGCATTTTTGTGGTTGGAATGATGTTTTCTAATCATATTTTCCCTCATTGAACCTCTTGGGACACAACTGATTTCCCTTAAACAATAACCTATTTTGCAAAGTATATTCAGAGTATTCGCTATGGAAATGGTTCTAAAAGTTAGAACATACCTTATAGGCCTCTGAAAAGTCTTCATCATCTCCATATAGATCCTTGAAACTCTCTATGCCAATGCTCTTGATCTGTATCTCTTGGACTGTCAACAATCTCTAGCTCAATGCATCTGCCACTTTGTTTAACTGTCCCTTCTTGTGCTTGATCGTGAAGGTAAAAGCTTGGCTGTATTCCATCCATTTCAAATCCCTATTACTCAACTTCTCTTGAGTGTTGATAAAACTGAGTGTCTGATTGTCAGTAAAGACTACAAACTCCTTGGGTAGAAGATAATGCCTCCATTTCCTAAGTGACTGAAATAAAGCATAAAGTTCTAAGTCATAGGTTGAATACTTCTTCTTTGCTTCATTGAGCTTCTCACTAAATAAGGCTATAGGCCTACCCTCTTGACTAAGCACTCCTCCTACTGCCACTCCACTTGCATCACATTCCACAGTGAACAACTTTTCAAAGCTAGGTAATAAGAGAATTGGTTGAGTTGCCACCTCTTGTTTCAGTTTTTCAAACCCTTTCTTAGCTTCTTGAGTCCACACAAAACTTAGTTTTTAAATCACCCTTGATTGTATCTAAGAATGGTGCACATATACCACTACAATTCCTTATGAGTTTCCTATAAAATTGAGCCAATCCATGGAAACTTCTTACCTCAGTCCTTGTGGTTGGTGTAGGCCAATTTAGGATGGCTTCCACCTTGCTTGGATCCATCTTCAATGATCCTTTGGACACTACAAAACCCAAATAGAGTAGCTCTTGCTTAAAGAATTCACACTTCTCTAGATTGATTGCCAACTTCTCTTCTTGCAACCTTCTAAGAACTTGCTCCACATGTTTCAAATGCTCTTTTGTTGTCTTGTTGTATATGAGGATGTCATCAAGGTACACTACCACAAATATCCCTGTAAAGTCCTTAAGCACTTCATTCATGAGCCTCATGAATGTGCTAGGGGCATTGGAGAGACCAAATGGCATCACTCTCCACTCATATAACCCATCATTTGTCTTAAAAGTTGTCTTCCACTCATCACCATCCTTAATTCTGATATGATGATACCCACTCTTGAGATCCAACTTGGTGAAGTATTGTGCACCACCAAGATAATCCATTAAGTCCTCAATTCTAGGAATAGGGAACCTATACCTAATTATGATCCTATTTATTGCTCTAGAGTCATTGCAAAGTCTCCACTTACCTCCTTTCTTAGTTGCTAAGACCACTAGTACTGCACAAGGGCTAATACTCTTTTGAATCAAGCCTTGATCCAACAACTCCTTCACTTGCCTAGCTACCTCAAGATTCTGATCTGGTGTAAGCTTGTATGCTGCTTTGTTAGGTAATGAAGCTCCAGGTATAAAGTCAATTTGATGACTTATAGCTCTCTTTGGAGGCAAATTTGCAGGTGTACCATCACTGACAATATCCTTATACTTTTCTAGCAGCTTTTGGACTGATTCTAGTATGACTATCTTTTTAGTCTCTTCTTCATCTTTTGACTGCATTAAAACCACATATCCTTCACCTCCTTGATGCAGATTGTTAAGGAACTCCTTCCCACCACTCAACATGATGTTTGGTGCCTTTGACTGTCCCTCTTCTTCTGACAGTGAGTGCAACTTAAAAGTCTTCCCATCCTTCTTGAATGAGATTGTATTCTCTCTACCATCATATATGACACCTCTGTCATATTGTCATGGTCTTCCTAGTAGAAGATGGCATGCATCCATGGGTAATACATCAAAAATCAGCTTATCTTTGTATCCTCCAATGGAAAACTCCACCATTACCTACTCATTTACTAAAACGCTCTACCCTTTGTTTAGCCAAGTGACCTTGTAGGGGTTAGTATGAGGTGACTTCTCTAATTTCAGTTTCATTACTGCCTCCTCTGATATGATATTGTCTATTGAACCTGAATCTACTATGACCTTGCACACTTTTCCAAGTATCTTGCACCTTACTCTAAATAGAGCCCTCCTCCATTTTGGTTCCTCTTTAACTGGTTGTCTGATCAGAACCCTGTTGAATATCAGATTCTCTCCTACCTCAGATTTAATATGACTAACCTTAGATGCCTTAGGACTCATGGTGTCCTCTTGTGCATAAGCCACTCTCTTTTCATTGCTTGATGAAGATGCTTTCTCCGGGCACCTATAAGTAGGATGACCTATTTGATTACAATGGTAACACTTCATGTTTGCAAAATAAGAATTGCTCCTACCTGCTCCTCTTCCTCTATTTGAACCTCCTTGAGGTCCTCTACCCCTGTTATATCCACCTCTTGTAGATGTTTCACCTCCATGCTCTGTGAGTTTTGACTCTCCTTGGTTTCTTTGGTCATTGCCTCTACCTTGGTAGCCACCACGCTGTCCTCTTTGATCTCTGCCTTTGCCTTTGCCCTTAGAAGTTTGATCTTGCTTCCTCTTACTCCTCTCTTCAATCTTTAATGCCAATTGATAACATTGGTGCACTATTTTGGGGCTTAAGAGAACCATCTCCTCTTGAATGTTCCACTTCAAACCGTTGAGATACCTTGCCACCTTGATACTTTCATCCTCTGTGACATTGGACCTCATGCAAAGTCTTTGAAACTCCTCAGTATAAGAACTCACATCCTAATCTCTTTGCCTCAAACTCTATCTCCTCTTATGCAACTGAATTTCATAGTCTTCAGGTAGGTATGCTTCTTTCACCTTGGCAACCATTCCCTTCCAAGTAGAGATAGGCTGCTTGCCTTCCTTCTCCCTCTCTGTCTGAATGAATTTCCACCAAGTTAAGGCAAAACCTCTTAGTCTTGATTTAGCCACCTTTACCTTCTGTGCTTCAGTGACTCCATCACACTCAAAATGGTTTTCCATTCCCTCTATCCAATCCATAACTAAATCAGCCTCCATCTTTCCACTAAACAATGGTACTCCTTCAAGTGCTTTTCCACTCAAAGCCTTCAATGCTTTCAAGAAGGGATCCTCCTTCAATATAGGGTTAGGTTCAGGGATTCTATCCTCCTTTGCAACCTCTTCTTCTTTTGCTATTCTTCCATCAAACTGCATAACATTCAGTGCTTGCTCAAGTTGGTCTAACTTCTCTCTCAAAACCCTATTATCTTCCTCTGTTTCTTCAACCCTCTTGGCCAACTTAGCATTTGTCACCATGATGCTAGAACCACTAGACTCTGTCTCTGACATACAAGATCAATCCCAAATCTTTTTCTTGCTCTGATACCAATTTGATAGGGAGAGGGGTTGGAGGAATCAATCACTGATTCCTTCTCTAGGCCTTTCCTTGTAAGACCTCCTTGGTGCTTTGCTTCGCCAATCTAACCTATAGGTCCCTACACATGACTAGGTGCCCCTGGTTTTTCTGACCAACCCATCTTCTATTACAAACTCCAACCACCAAGTCCACCTTGGTTCATTGCAAAAACCTCCATTCCTAAACTTTGGACTAGAACCTTTTTGTTTCTCACCCATGGTCAACATGACCTTATTAGAAAACATCATTCCAACCACAAAAATTCCTAAAGGCATACATCTAAGTCATAAACTCATTCTATACTTCCACATTTTTCCTAGTGTGCTCTTTATTGCTTCCTAGGTGCTCCTGCACCAATGAAACTAAGGAAGAACAACAAGAGAGGAACAGGAAAAATAAAATCAATACATAGTTTCAAGGATTTGTCAAGCGAGTAAGAGAGCTATGGGAGCAGCCTCATCTAGGATATTTTGAACTAGAGTTTTATATACCATTTAGAGAGCTTGGTTTTCATGGAGTTCCTTTCAAATCCTCTACTTTTATTGTTCCTATGGTAAATTTTTTGGTAGAGTTGCTAGAATTACCTTTCTTAGTAATCACTATTAGTGAGATTGAGATTGTTAACCTTGAGAGAGTAAGACTTGGGAAAAAGGGATTTGATATGGCTATTGCTTTCAAATAATTCAAGCGAGATGTACTCCATGTGTACGCCATTCCTCAATCTTCACTTGATGGCATCAAGGAATGGATGAACTCCATGGATATAAAGTATTATGAAAGTAGAATGAACTTGAACTGGCAACCAATTTGTAAGACTATTACTGATGATCTAGATAAATTTATTGTGAAGATGTTGGTTGGGAATTTTGAATATGGAAGCTAGTGATTTTGATTCTGATAATTCAGAAGAGTCAAATCAAGGATATGAACCCTCTAATGTAGAAGAGGAATGTAATTAGATTTCATATAGCCACTATCAAGAGTGTTACAAGCCAATCAATAAGATGGAGGGAATTTTTATATAAGGATAATTTTCAATGTTGCAAGTACCAGCTTTAATGCCAACTACAATGGCAACATTGAAATTCCCTAGCAGTATTTATGTTAAGAAAATTTCCTTTAGATGCAGGGATTCAAAGCACATCAACCATGTGGCTTAATTTATATCATAAGTTGTACCATGATGTTCACTATGCATTCCTCTACTCCAAAGCTGTCAAATGTGCCACTGACTTGTCATTGATCACCATCATATTCTCCTTTTCATGATTATTTTCTCTGTCATCTTTGGTATAAACACTTGACTATTATATTTAACTCAAGTGAGGAAACTTAAAAATCATAATGATAGGCCAAAGAAAGAATATTCGATCTTGTCATGGTAAAAG